>JAPXFY010000025.1:55654793-55674793 GCA_030674185.1 Monoplex corrugatus
TGCTAAGTTTTTAGCATATTAATAGATAGACAATGAAGGGAAAAGTCACTGCTAAAGTTTTAGCATATTAATAGATAGACAATTAAGGGAAAGTCACTGCTAAAGTTTTTAGCATATTAATAGACAATGAAGGGAAGAGTCACTGCTAAAGTTTTTAGCATATAATAGATAGACAATTAAGGGAAAGTCACTGCTAAAGTTTTTAGCATATTAATAGACAATGAAGGGAAGAGTCACTGCTAAAGTTTTTAGCATATTAATAGATAGACAATGAAGGAAAGTCACTGCTAAAGTTTTTAGCATATTAATAGACAATGAAGGAAAAAGTCACTGCTGAACTTTTAGCATATTAATTAACAGACAGACAATGAAGGAAAAAGTCACTGCTGAACTTTTAGCATATTAATTAACAGACAGACAATGAAGGAAAAAGTCACTGCTGAACTTTTAGCATATTAATTAACAGACAGACAATGAAGGAAAAAGTCACCGCTGAACTTTTAGCATATTAACAGACAGACAGTAATTAACAGACAGACAATGAAGGAAAAAGTCACCGCTGAACTTTTAGCATATTAATTAACAGACAGACAATGAAGGAAAAAGTCACCGCTGAACTTTTAGCATATTAACAGACAGACAGTATATTAACAGACAGACAATGAAGGAAAAAGTCAACGCTGAACTTTTAGCATACTAACAGACAGACAATGACGGAAGAAAAGTCACCGCTGAACTTTTAGCATACTAACAGATAGACAATGAAGGAAAATGTCACCGCTGAACTTTTAGCATACTAACAGATAGACAATGAAGGAAAATGTCACCGCTCAACTTTTAGCATATTAACAGATAGACAATGAAGGGAAAAGTCACACAATGCTTCCGTAAACAACACTTGTTCTACGTCTACCTCCAAATACAATTCATCAATTGTTTCAGCTGCATCTACTCAACAATTTCTGCAAGCTTCAAAACTTTCAAATACATAAGGGGTATAATCCAGTGCCTGAATAACTGGGCATACGTTTAACCCTTTGACTCCTGCACCCTATCCACCAGCTGCAAAGGCTTAACCCTCTATCTTACCATTTCCTATCCACCAGCTTTCTGCAGGAATCTGGTTGATTCGATGAGAGAGTCAAAGGATTGAGTTTTTGTTTTGCAAGCATGGTTGACAATACAGGATGCTCGTGGATAGTGTGCGAGAGTCAAAGGGTCATACTTATGCTGGAATAAATAGTACATACGGCACGTAAAAGCAATTCTGTTCCTACCCATTTCTCTAAATTTCTTTCTCGAACTTCTACGAATTTATTGCAACATCCATCACAACGCTCGTTAAAAACAAACACACACACACACACACACACACACCACACACACAACACACACACACACACACACACACACACACACACACACACACACACACACACACACACACACACACACACACACAACACACACACACACACAACAAACACACAAGCTTTATTCAAGACTTGGAGCGTTGTTGCTTTCATTCAGCCACAATGACCTAATTCCAGTGTAAAACTGTCAACATTCACGTTTTTCGTTTTTTACTCAAATCTGCATTTCGCGCAATATAATACAGACATAACAGAACCAAAATGCGGTCCGCTTGTATCAATACTGTTCATTCTCCTCGTTATAAACACGTTTTAACACTGACCTTGGGGCTGTAGCTCCCAAACTTATGCTCTCATGACTCCTCAACAGGCACAGCTTTGACCAAACACACACACACCAACACACACACACACACACCACACACACACACACACACACACACACACACACACACACACAGCGCACCGTCTGTCTCTCTCTCTCTCTCTCTCTCTCTTTCTCGTCTCTCTCTCTCTCTCTCTTTCTCTCTCTTTATCTATCTGTCTGTCTTATCTGTCTGTCTGTCTATTTATTTCTGTGTCACTCACTCACTCACTCGCTCACTCACACGCACACTCATAAACGAATTAAACTTCGCGCAGTGTGACCTGAAAAATGCTAGAAATTACCGACACGGATTTTGTATGCATCCTTCTAGACAGCGAGCAAACAGAGTAAGAAGAGACCAAGAAGCTTCCAATCTGACCAGGACAGTGGTCAAAAGAAGGTAAACGTGGGGCTCCCAGTTGGAAGGTCTTAGGTTTGATCCGACTAGACATCTCCACCTGGTGAGTAAAGGGTAGAGACTTTTCCCATCTCCCAGGTCATTTTCAATATCAAAAGGGCTTTCCAGGAGCATCTTCCAGAGAAAAGCCCAGGCGAAAAACAAACAAAAAACAAAAAAACAACAACAAAAAAGAGACAGAAAAAAACAACAACAGTTTACCAGAAAAGAAGAAACTCAAAACGAAACATGGAGAGAATTTACCAGGAACAGAGAGAGAGAGAGACAGAGAGAGGAGAGACAGACAGACAGACAGAAAGAGACAGACAGACAGACAGGTTCTGAGATCCTACCTATATACAGGGCTTAAAACAGGAGGAGGAAAAAAGCACTGAAACTAGGGGGGGGTCCGGGGGCATGCTCCCCAGGGAAATTTTTTTTAAAAACCAAGAGTAAGTCTATGCCATTTCGCGCTTTCTGGACATAATTTCAAGAGATATTTAGTGCATAAAAATTGCTGTAAACAAATAATTATTACAGGAAGATTTATTTGGAAAAAGGGTAGAAGGGGGAAAAACATAATAAAATGAACAGTCTGACCCGCTTGAACAATGTCTGCACGCTCCGCCATTTTGTTTTTTCCAAGAAGTCCGACCGGAAACTTCTTCCAAGAAAAATCAGGGGCCATAACTTGCGCGCTGTTGCTATGAACGCTTGCAAGCCGATCACAGATGCCTTGAACCTTTGTTTTTTTGTTTGTTTGTTTGTTTTTTTGACAAAGCGAAATCGCGGAATTCCGCCCAGACGCGGAACGTTTTAAGCCCTGTATATAGTTCCATAACCCTGGGGTCGGAATGGAATGAGGTTACAGAGACCAACTTTTTCCCAGGGCCAGCACCACGAGGTTGGCGCCCATCCATTCTCCCTCGCTTCAAATACATGTTCATATTCACTTCTCTTTTAACCAAGACTTCACAAAGGCAAAAAAGGCTAATTGGTCTTTAAGGAGTGGGACCTGGGAAATCAACCTATCTCTCCAATGTTTTATACCAACGCAGCCAGGCAATGCCCCGCTCTTCATGACTTTCAACTGCCGTGGGATCTTTAGCGTGAGCAGCCAGAAGGCACACGGGTCAAACTCGTTTTTCGTCCCCTTTCGAAGGACCAGACGTTCAGTTCGATTTTCCAGTCAAACTGAGGAGAAAGGTAGAGGCCTGGAACTTCGAGTTTAGTTATTGGCAGGCAATGTCTGAACCATTCTGCCACTCTTCTCCCTTACAGAGACTGACACAAAGAGAAAGAGAAAATGGGAGGGGAGGGGGCGCAGCGAAAGTGACGCTGAACAAATTATCAGTGCTATAAACAGCAAAGAAAACAAACGAGACAGTCTTGGTGGAGGCAGACACAAGTAGATCATTCATAAGGAAAATTAGGAAAAAAGGCAACATTTATAGGCCATTTTATGAGGAAAGGGGATTGGAGCACCTGGTCACAACGGGAAAGCTGGAGGGAAAAAGAGCACCGGGCAGACCCAGGAAGAAGATACTAGACGGACTTGCAGAGTGGCTGGGGACAAGGAGGGTGGAAGAGATGCTTAAGGCAACAAGTGATAAGAGACAGATGGAAGTCCATAATCGCCAACGCCATGTGGCAAGGCACCTGACGATGTTAATGATAAACCAGATCGTTGCTCAGTGATCGTAAATGTTTTACGTAACATTGCGTATATCGTCCTCTGCAATCTGATAATGTGATTGTGACGCCATCTGTCTCGTCATTATAGCAGTTGTGGTATCGGTTATAACTGCTGTCAGTTATAGTGTAGTGCTGCCGATTTCCGTCTTCAGGCTGTGCTAAAAAGTGCTTGATTGAACATCTGTAAGCGTGGTTGTGTGTGTGTGTGTGTGTGTGTGTGTGTGTGTGTGTGTGTGTGTGTGTGTGTGTGTGTGTGTGTGTGTGTGGTGTGTGTGTGTGTGTGTGTGTGTGTGTGTGTGTGTGTGTGTGTGTGTGTGTGTGTGGTGCGTGTGGTGTGTTTGTGTGTGTTTGTGTTTATGTTCGTTATTTCTTTTAACGTCTATTCACATATGTGCTTTTAGACGGGGAAAAAAAAAAAAAAAAAGGTGCGTAAGGAATGAATGAATCTATGTAATCATGAAGGCATTGTATCAATTAAGGTAACAATTAATGTAACATCAAACAAATTAACGAACAAAAGAAAAACAATCAGAACATTATATCAGTCAGGCTTCATCGGATTTCTCGGGGCTGTGTGGGAGTTACAGGTATAAAACAATTGGGCTGAATCAAAGGAAACGACCTACAGGACTGTGCAGTAAACGTCTAGCAATGTGTAAATACAGAGTGAAATCAGTATGTTTCTGTTTTAATTTGTAAATGACGCAGGGAAATAAGGTCGCATTCGCTGACAACAGAAACTGTTATAAAATCACCACAGATACATTTGATGGTTTTACTAAATTTAGTTCGAAGTGAATTGAGAGTTAATCTGTAAGCTAAAGTTATCTCTTGTCTTGTAAAACCCTGGTAATTTACCGAGAAGGGGCGAAGGTCACATTGCGCTTTTACTTTGTTTTCTAATATAGCATTCATTTCATGTTCAGAGAGTGGTAAATCAAGTTTAGTACTGCCAGCTCTATTCATTGCTGCATTTTTTGCTATTCTGTCGACCCGATCGTTAAAAAGGATACCACAGTGTGATGGAATCCAACAAAAAGTAACCTGTGTATTATTTGTTATTAAACAATGAATTAGAAATTTTATCTAAAATATTAACGAACTATTTACTTTATGTTCGCAACATTTTAAGGATTGTAATGCAGATTTCGAATCTACACATAATAGGATACTAAACAAAGTTATGGGTAGATCTACTATATATTTCAGTGCCATTAGGATGGCAACTAATTCAGAAGTGAAAATTGAATGTCCCTGTCCTAAAGAGTAAGCCTTTTCTACTTTAAATTTAGGAATTAGAAAGCTAGCGCCTGCTTTACCATCATCTAGAACAGAGCCATCTGTAAAGACTTTTAAGTAATGTGAATATTTTTTGTGTAGATGTGACAGAACATCAATTGCTAACAAGTGTGGATTAATATCTTTTGTCAGGTCAGTATCAGTGTAGTTGATATCAAAAATAGCATTGGACAGTTCCCAGGGGGGAAGAGGACAACATATCATTTTATCTGAAACTTTGTTAGGTAATACGTGAGAAAGTTTGAAGAGCTCATTTGTGTAAGTGGATATTGTTTTTTGTGACTTTATTGTTCTTGCTCTCTTGGGGAAATGGATGTCAGACCGAATTTTAAGTTCTGGCATAATTAGCTACTGCATTTGCTCTAACTATATATTTAGCAGTTGATAACTTCCTCCAATCTTCCAAGAGAAGGATGCCGGCTGTTTTATATACTTCTTGTGTTTTTGTATACACCAGTAACCCAAGATCACATTTAATAGCTTTACTATCTAAGCTTTGAAGTTTTTTTAAATAGCATTTTGGAGCTGAAAAATAGACCTCTTGACCATAAGCCAACTTAGATCTGACTAAAGCTGTGACAAGATGTAACAACGTTTTAGTGTCCTGTCCCCAGGACTGTTTACTAATAATTCTTATTAAATTATAGCTTTTCATAGCTTTACATAACAAGGCATCAATGTTTTTTCCACTGTAAACTAGAAGTCAATTGTATTCCCGGAAATTTCACGTGAGTAGTATATTTCAGTTCCTCATCACCAATTTTAAACAACGGTACTTCTTTCGGACTGAGACCATTATTAAAAAGCATCATGTGTGTTTTTTCATTGGATATTTCCAGACCGTTAACTGTCAAGTAAGTGGAAATATTATTAATTTCATGTTGATAGACCTTTTTAATGTATTTTATTTCTCTCAAGGAAGTCTTCCTTTTTAACGAAACATTCACCCAGATCGCTATATCATCAGCGTATTGAGCAACGTTTACATTGTTTGAGACTGGAGTTGGTAGGTCATAGATCTAGATCAAAATATTAAATAATAGAGGAGATATTACGGAACCCTGAGGAATTCCCATGTTTACAGATCGTTTTTCAGAGTATGTATTACCTATTTTAGCGACTATACTTCGGTCACTTATAAATGTTTTGATAAAATTATAAAGATTACCGTTGAGACCAATATGTTTAAATTTCAACAAAAGTCTCGCATGCCAGACTTGATCGTATGCTTTTTTAAGATCAAAGAAGGTAGCTAAGACATTTTTCCTTTTAGCAAACTGATTTTTTTTTGAATTGTTAACTTAACTAAATAGTCTGATGTTGATCTACCTTTTCGAAACCCAGATTGATTGATAGGTATTATATTATTTTTCTCACAAAAGTAACTCAGTCTATTCACTATAATTTTTTCCATTAGTTTTGAAACATGGGATGTAAGCGAGAAAGGTCTGTAACTACCTGGATCTGAAAGGGGTTTATTAGGTTTTGGTATTGGTAACACAATCGAAGTCTTCCAAATGTCAGGTAAGCGACCACTTTCCCAGCATTTTAGTATGATATTGCGTAAGTATTCGATCCATTTCTCTGGTAAATGATTTAAAAGGGTGTATGAAACGCCATCCAGTCCTACAGCCGATTTTTTGTTGTTCAACAAGACAAGGGCATCTTTAAGTTCTTTTAATGTAATTTTTGAATTTATGTACATGTGACTATCAGGGGCAGGATCTGAGTATGCGACGGACTCTTCAATTTTCCGTCTTTCCTCCCTTAATGGAGTAGACAAGCTACTGGAATTACTTGTTCTTGAAAAGAACTGCACAAATTCTTCAGCTTTCTCAGATGAAGAAGGAAAGTCTTTATCTTTAATCTTAATAGGAAACTGTGGTAAATTAAAACCATTTTTCATTTCTTTGACTTTATTCCAAATTTTAGGAAGATCTTTAGGCCCGGAAATTTGTTCAGAGCAAAAATCTGACCAATATAGCGCTTTTTGGCTTGGTCTATATCTTTGTTTGAGTGAATCTTAGCCATTTTCATATTGTAATGGTCTTCTGGAGATTTAGTTTTTAAATAGAGTTTATACATTTTCTTTTTTTCATTCTTTGCTTCTTCACATAATTGATTCCACCAACTATTTCCAACATGAGTACCTTTGTTTACATTTTTCCTTTTTGGAATGGAATTGTTTGCTGCCTCATGTAGCACGTCGGTGAAATGGGAATACATATCATTTATATTGACGCATTCATTAAACGTGCAATCTTTTCCCATTAAAATCTTCCGGTATTTTACCCAGTTAGCACGTTTGTACATATATATTGAGGTATAACGTCGTCTTGTTCTGGTGTGTTATCAAACGGTTCATTTATAACTTAACAATTGGCATGTGATCACTTCCGAGGGAGTCAGATGTAACATCCCACATGCTATTAATGACAAGGTCAGGTGATAACAAAGTTAGGTCAATGGCAGAAACCTTATGTTGAGGATTATCCGGAATTCTAGTTGTTCTACCGTCATTTAACAAGACTAATCCGGAGTCAATGACATTTTCTACAAAACGATTGTTAGATACATAGTGACAGTCCTTATCCCAAAATGGAGAATGGGCATTAAAATCCCCCGTGATCAACCATTTCGCATTGTTGTCTAAAGTCCGTAGCCAGTCACCATTTTTACTATTAGGCCCACGTGGATAATACACAGAAAGTATGTTTATAGATGACACAGAGTTTATCTTCACTTTCACAGCCACGCAATAAACACCGTCAGTGCCCTTTGGAACAGGAGGCGGAATGATCTTATAATCCACGTCTTTGCGTACATAAACGGCTGCATAAATCTTTGAGTTATTGTCACAGACGTGTGTCACTGGAGGAAAGTGGTAATCTTCTAACTTAGGTAATTTGCAATTTGCCACATTCAGTGACTGTAAGGCAACAATATGATGCTTATTTACGGATAAATATTGTTGAAGATGAGGATGATTCATATTCACTGATCGACTGTTCCATTGAAGAACAGAAAAACCAGTGTTATGTTGATTTTTGACTTGCATAACTACCCAAAACCAATAGTAGATAATTACATATATGAAGAAACAAAAACATTAAACGAAAATAAAATCAAGATAAGATAACTTTGGCGAAAGGAAACACACCTATGAACACCTAGCCTATAGTATAAGCGACAGTAAAAACCAATAGAAGAAAGTCGCTACTATATGCAGGTTGACGCTGGTGCATTCACTACTTAAATACAGGATCACCAATCACAAAAATCTCTCAATGGTTGGAAATAATTATGACTAGAGATGTTACCATTCCACCATGGACACTGAGACCGATTGACATGGGATGTTCCTGAATAATAGAATGGATCGTAACTAGTGTTATAGGTGGTGAACGCGTAGTTTTGAGACTTCCTGCTTGGATGACAAGGTTTCCACTTTTGTGACTCCCAGAGGACACTGTTGACATGTCTGCCGATGTTCCTGGCAAGGATGGAAGAGCCATGTTGATTGGGATGTACAGTGTCCTTGAAAGTAGGATTGAATTTGGACTTCAAATTGCCATGATCCAAGAACGAGATGTTGTTACGACCATACAGCTCAGAGTGAAGCAGGGCGTTCAGGAGATCTATTTTTATTTGAAGGACCTTGTCTTTCACCGAGGCTGTTTTGCTAAGGATAATTTTGCTCTTGGGATATGTTGTCATAATCTCGTCCACGGTTTTCATTAGTTTTTCAGAGACAATTCCGGGTTCACTGGTCTTCAAATCGAACAGTCCACAATGTATGACAAAACAATCAAATTGAGCGGGGTAGACGATTCTTTCAGGAACTGAGAAATGTTGTCTATAGAAGAAGTTTTCTTTGTTTCAACAGTGAAACCATATGAATTACTAAATCTGTGACCATAAACACCATTTAATATTGTGTCATGTAGAAGGAGAACTGATGGTAGAGCAGTGTTGACTTTTTCTTTTTGTGTATTTTTGGATGTGACGCGAGAGATAGCTTTCCCGTCCATGTGTTGTTTTGGTATCTTTTTCGTCATCGGCTTGACGTCATTTTCCTTGCGCGTGATTTTGTTGCCCATGTCGTTAGATTTGTTTGATCGTTGTTTTGTTGATTTTGATGTTTTTGTAAGGTTTGGTGGAGTTGCAGATGTTGGTGGTGGGGTGACTGATGTTGTAGTCACCCGTTTAGCTGCCTCTGCATAAGAGATGGGCAGCGGTGACGAACGTGGTTTGTCTGTGTGGTTGGGGTCTGTTTGTGTCCCAACCGACACACAGACCGGCGGCATCCTTCCACTTGAAAGTGCCCCACTGCCCATCTCTTGTACATGGTCACTAACAAGTTTCTCTAAGGACAGAATCCGGTCGGACATCGCGAGTACCAACGATTTTAACTCACTGATGGAGTCGCTGCGGAGATCTGTCCCTGGGCCCGAGGTCGGTTCTCCTCTTCGCTACAGGTGAAGCGGTGACAGCCTTCGCAGCGTTGATGGATCTCTTGCTTCCACCAGTGATGTTGTTGGCGTTATCATCAGATACACAGGCAGATGACTGTTGCGTAGCGCAGGATGCCGACCGGAGACGTCTTGTTTTAGTCATGACTGTATTTTAGCGTGGATGCATGCAGCAGAGAAAATATTTAGTTGTGCCCTGTCGCCATGTTGTGACGTATATTGTCTTGTGTTTATGTGCTTGTGTGTGTTTGTGTTTATGTGCGTGTGTGTTTGTGTGTGTGTAGCATGTGCGTCAGTTTGTATGTGGTTTGATGTGCATGTGTGTGTGTGCGCGCATGCGCGCGCGTGTCTATTTTTAATGGTAGAGTGGGACAGGATGTTGGAATCGGTGTGTGAACAGGTCGTCGATGTACTGTGATAGATTATGTCACTGTATCGCCGTTCTTACTGTCAAAAGTATAGAGTTTTGAATTGGAAATATTTGACGCCTTACTACCTGATGTACATTGTCCTATAGTTTTATCACTAGCAACTAGTAACAATCAGCACTGTTTAAACTGTGAATCAGACATTGACGCCTTAGTACCTGCTGTACATTGTCTTGATCACTAGCAACTACTGACAATCAGGACTGTTTATACTGAATCAGGGCTTCTGCCCCCGTCTGAATGGTCACGACCACACAGTGGCATGCACATTAAGCTGATGTCTTCATTGAAAACAGAAAAATGTGATTTTGATGGATTGAATACTTTATGTGTTAATGAAGAGTCATCCGTTGAAGAAATATATGAAAACTTTCATCCTTCATTAAACAATCTGCTGAAACTGTTTTGGGGATGAAAAGGTTTGCTAAATCATACGCCATAAAGAAAAACAATAAACGTCGGTTTGACAAAAACTGTCAGATCATACAGGACTGAGACAAAAAAGCGCAATCTGTGGCTTAAAGAAATCGCATCCATGCAGAAAACCTGCCCAAGAGAATATTGGGAAAAAGATTACAAGTAATAAGAAACAAGACTGATGTGTTGACCTAAATGATTTATGTTACCATTTTAAACACCTGAATGAAGACGTAGTGGAAGAAGAACGCTTCTGTTCGACTGATGATATCAGTAGCACTTCCATACTGGTATATATAGTGAAAAATTTACAAAAGAAATTGAAAATGCGGTCAGAGGTCTAAAGACCGGAAAGGATGCAGGATACAACCAAATACGTAAAGAATACATTAAAAGTAGTTTTCCTGTTTTATGTCACATTTACTGTAAACAATCTCAATTATTTAACAGTCTTGAAATCGGGTACTGTTCCTGAAGAATGGGCTATGGTTTGATTCTACCTCTTTATAAAGGTAAAGGCGATAAATTTGATTGCAATACCTACGGAGGCATTCCTCTTTTGAGTTGTATTGTTAAGTCATTGACAAATATTTTGAATATGAGATTCAATACGTTTCTTGAACACAATACATTACTGTCTGAAAATTACGCAGGATTCAGACAATCACATTCCACATTGGATCATGCTTTTTCACTTTTTATCCATCCATATTTTTCGTAAGCAAAATAAAGAAAATGTATTGTGCCTTTGTTAATTACAAAAAAAAAATTGGACAGAGAGAGAGTGGAAGGTGTGCTTGCGGCAACAAGGGATAGATGCATATGGAGGGTCACCATGTTATACAAAATCCACAATAACCTGGTGCAGGTCAATAAAAGTGTCCTGGAAAAACCCATAGTAAGAGACAGAAGATCACATGGCCAGCAGTTTAAACGCCTTGCAGACCATAAACAGCAATACAGACTCTTCTCATTCTTCCCCGAGCCATCCGTGAGTGGGATGAACTCCCAGCACAAATTGTAGAGGCAGACTCCCCCGTCAGTTTCAAAAACAGAGTCACCTCGATCCCACCTCAATGCTGACACTCTTGACAGTCTCGCTACTGCGAAACTTCAGGAGTAAGCTCAAACAAACAAACACAAACTGTCCTGTATGAATGTGAGAGTGCTTGGTCATGTAGGTAGTGGGTAGGGGGTGTGCTGGTAGGAGGGCCGCTGCGGCGGGGGGTGCCGGGGGCCATCATAAGGGCCTATTAGACGTACAGGCCGACCGGACAGGTTTCTGGGCCGTGGGCAAGCCCAAGGCCAATCGTAACGTGTAATAAGAAAACCGTAGGAAAACGTCCGGCGAGCATCCGGTCCGCCTCTCGTCGCAAGCTCACAGGCGCTGCCTGTGAATTGGACGTCCGGCCATCTGGTTTCTTTTTTTCTACGCCGAGGCAGGACAACAACTGATTTCAAAATTATAGAAAATCACATCGTAGGTAAAAAATAATGCCAGATTCGGAATCAGCGTATCAAAATTAGGCAAATGGCTCGCGTGGAACTCGTTTTGTTTTGTATTTAAAAAGTTACCCTTTTTTCTTCTTTTTAACTTTCTTTTAATTTCCTGTCTGTTTTTGGCATGCATTTCATCATTGACGATTCTGTCTGTAGCCTACTGTCGTTTTCCCACACACAGTGGCAGTTCATGAATGCAAAGCAGTGCGTTTTTCTTGTGCGAGTCTATTTATCGGAAATTATGGCGTCATGGAGCAAGGACTGCATTCTGCGTTTCATCGGCATGTATCATTCTTTTGAGTGTCTATGGAAAATTAAATCCAAAGAATATAGCAACAAACAATTAAAGGAAAAGGCTTACGAAAAACTTGTGCAGTTTTGTCAAGAATTTGATCCAAATGCAAACAAAGACACTGTGACAAAGAAAATAAACAATCTGAGAGTTCTTTCCGGAAGGAAATTGAAAAAGGAAGAGCAGTCATATTTGTCTGGAGCAGGAACAGATGAAATCTATGAGTCCAAGCTTTGGTATTTTAAGGATCTCATGTTCCTGAGGGATCAAGAAACTCCAAGAGTTGGCCGTTCGAACCTTGTAACATCCCAGCAAGCACGTCCAAGTGACAGGGAGTCGGATTCACAGGAAGCAGAGGTAAGTGATTGCAACAGCTGTCTGTCTGTCTTTCTTTGCAGAATACAATGTCCTTCAAAAGGAGTACTTGTCCTGCCATGGTACTTTCCCAGCTGTGTTAAAATACACCTTGAACGCGTCTCTCGCATTCTTAGCGTCTTCTGATGCGTTCCTACGCTGCACTGGTGAAACATCAACAACATTGGCACCTTCCACTCGAAGACCAGTTTGTATGTCATGGGTGCAGGGATCTTCAGTATCCAGAGAATCGGGTGGGGTGTAATGCGCAGGATTATTTCTTCGAAGGAAGTTGTGCAATACACAACATGCAAGAACCACAGACTCTATATTTTCAGGCTTCAGATTTATCCTCTGCTGGAGAACATGAAACCGCGATACCAGGATGCCGAAGACATTCTCAACAACTCGTCGAGCCCGAGATAGGCGATAGTTGAAAATCCTCTTCTCTTGATCCAGGTCTTTGGCATTATAGGGCTTCAAGAAATCTTTTCTTAGTGCAAACGCTTCATCAGAAATGAAGGCATGTGGTAATCCGTTGGCTGGGTTGATACCTGGTAGGTTCAATGACCCATCACAAAGTTTTCGGTGGAAGTCTGTGTTTTCTATAACCCCACCATCTGATACTCGGCCATTTGTTCCAAAATGAACGTAGAGCAGTTCATAGTTTGCATTTGCAATGGCCAAGAGTACCATGCTATGGAAATGTTTATAGTTGTAGAAGTAGGAACCTGCTCCACGTGGTGGAACGATGGCGACATGTTTACCATCGACTGAGCCCACACAGTTGGGAAACTGCCACATGTCTTCAAAAAGTTTGGCTTGTTGAAGCCATTCAGCTTCTGTTGAGGGGAACTGAAACACAATAATATAATACAAATAAGTTGTAGACCTGGACGTTGATTCCAGTTTGCTAAATATGCATTAAAGGGGACATGAGGTCACACTTGTACAGATCCGTGCCTGTGCCGTGTGCATGTGTTTGTAAGTGTGTGCATGTGTGTGTATGTGTGTGTGTTGTGTGTGCGTGTGAAAGAGAGAGAAAGAGAGTGTGTGTATGTGTATGTGTGTGCGTGTGTGAGACAGAAAGAGAGTGTGTGTGTGTCCATGCGCGGGCACATACGTGAGCATGTGTGTGGTGTGTGGAACTGAAAAAAATGTTCACAGTCATTATGTTTTTAAACTGAAAAACAATTTTTTGTAATTTTATACTGAGGACGAATAAAGTATCTGAATCTCAATCTGAATCTGATCCTGTGCTGGTGTTTCGAACGACACTATGTAAACTCAAGTTCACGTGAAGAGCTGGATGAAAAAAAAAATCATAAATCCAAACACAGATTTTCCACATTTTGTCTCGTTCTTTCCTACACTCTTTCCTTCCCTCCCCTTTTCTCTATCTGTCTCTTTCTACATCTCTCTCAATTGCTGTATAATTTTGATAGCTATTAGAAAAAGAAGAAGAAGAAGAAGACAACAACAACAAAAACCAAAACAAAAACAAAACGACGACGATGACCTCCATAGATCCCCAAAATCGATCATTAAAATACCTATATTTATGAAGTTGGGCTACGTATCAACAAATTAATGCTAAGTTAATACACAGTGTAAGGTACTGTTTGTTTTCAAATAAACTTGTCCCGAGACCTCGTGTACTCTTTAAAATGAAAATGACTATCACATTCCCAATCCTTGTTCTTTCAGGAACCGTTGTCACCTGCAGCACAATCCGAAGCATCACTCAGCTTTGGTGGTCCTGAGGAGTCTGAAGATCAACAGGGAGAATCGGCATCGCAGCCACTGATTTCCACTCAGTCAAGCCCAGGCATCCTAACAACACCAGCAGCTCCCCGCCCCCAACAAACGAAATACAACAGGAAAAGAAAATCTGACGATGAAGAACTCCTCAAAATAGCGCGGGCAAGGCTTCTTAATCCTGTGCCAACGTCTCCTGAAGACGAGTTCGACGTTTTCGGTAAAAGTGTAGCATTCAGACTGAGAAATCTTTCACGTGATCAGAGAATTCATGCTCAAAAGTTTATTTCAGACATTCTGTATGAGGGTGAGCTAGGACAGTTATCTGCAGCAACAACTCCTGGCTTCATGCCCACGCGTGAAAGATCTTTTGTTCCATCCTATTCTAACAACCCAAATACAACTGTAGGCAATAGTGGCTACTATGACTCATACATCAATACAGTCAAAATTGAGATTTTGTCATAGAGTTTGGGTGGGGATGTTGAAGTATACACTTCTAATAATGTAACAAAAAACTAGTTAAATAGATACAACTGTCATTGAACAACTGACTGTAAATCAAGCAATCAAAGTGTTTGTTGAAACACGTTTCCTTCAGTATTGCTAATATGTTAATTAAAAGTACTACAATAGTTGCTTGCTTAATTTTTTTGGTTTTCTTTACATTGTACAGTTATTGACAATAAAATCTCAAAACAATCCATTTCTACAGGTTTTACGTGTTGAGTATGGTTTGAATCTTTTTCACAACCAAAGATCTAACAGAAGAAAAGATACTCGAAACATTCTGCAACTACGAATTTCTGATATCACTCTACTTTTTTACAGCAGGCTAGACACTCTTGCACTGGGAAGAACCTCATACATGCGATCTTACCTTCAAATAATCCTTGGCCAGAACGGCGAAGATTGCATCACAAGTTTCAGGGATGATCTGTGAAAGTGATGGTTCAGAAACACATGCCGAGAATTTGAGGTCCTGGTAACTCCTACCAGTGGCCAAGTAACGAAGAGTTACTGTGAGCCTTTCATGGACGCTTATAGCGGGTCTCATCACTGTTGATTTCTTGGAGATCAATGGTGTGACAAGAGACAAGAGATGCAAATATGTCTCTTCGTCCATTCTCATGAAGTTCTTGAAGTCTTCTGGAAAAGCTCTTATCTCCTGCAAATTCATTTGTATGTGACAGCGCATTCCTCTTCAATAGCCAATCCTTTGACCACATGAGGCGTTGTTTTCTTTTTTTCTTCTTTAAAATGACAAAAATTGCCAGATAATCCAAAACTGTTCCGTCCGCCATGATGCACACACGTGTGTGTGAAGTTTCACCCAGAGTGTGTTGATGGAGAGCTACAGCCGCCTTCAGGCCGATCGTTGCGTGTAATAATAAATCAGATTTCCTCGGCCGTACGGCTTGCCTACGGTCGAAAACCTGTCCGGTCTGTTAGGATGCCTACCCGTCACTTCTCGTCCCCTCTGATCCAGTTAGTGGGCAGGGAGTGTGTGAATGTGAGGAGCAAATGTGGGTTTTTTTGTTTGTTTGTTTGTTTTTTTTATAATATGAAGTCAGGCAGCCGGTTCGTGGAACCCCCCTATTCTATTCTGTGGCAAAATAATCAAAGTGTTGATTGTGGCCACACAACAGAAGAAGAAGAAGAAGAAGAAGAGGGCCATGATCGCCAACGCCATGCGGCAGGGCACACGATGATGACGACGACTAACTTATGGACTTATTGTTGAATCTTGTAGATTTTGGAAAGATACTAACGTATGGCCTTACCGTTGAATCTTGTAGATTTTCTCAGTTATAATCACTGTACAGTATTTATTCAGCCTGGTTGTAAACCTACTCTGACTTTCCAGAAAGAACTACGATGGCGTCAAAAATCCTAGACTTGGATGAAATCGTCAAAACTTGGGCGTGGAATACGTTTCTGAAGGTGCGCGGAAAGAAGCACAAGAAACTGCAACAGGAAGACGTGAAGATGGAGGTCCACTGGTTCAGAGTCAGGGTGACCGTCATCCCTTCAAGTCTACAGTACTGGGACCAACATTCTGATGATGTGCCTACGTCATCAGCTTCTACGTGAGTATAGGAAGAGCACGCGCACACTGCGTGCATGTTCTCTCTCACTCTCTCTCTCTCTCACTCTCTCTCTCTCTCTCTCTCCCCTCCCTCTCTCTCGCTCGCTCGCTCGCTCTCTCTCCCTCTCTACCTCTCTCCCCCCTCTCTCGCTCGCTTTCTCTCTCAGCACACACACACACACACACTCACACACATACACACACGCTTACCCACCCACCCACACAAACACACACATGCTCACACACACACACACAATTCTCTCTCTCTCTCTCTCCCCTCTCTTTCTCCTGCGCACGCATACACTCACACACACACACACGCTAACACACACACACACTCTCTCTCTCTCTCACTGTCTCCCTCTCTCTCTCATACACACACATGCTAACACACACACACTTATAGACTGACTCTCTCTCTCTCTCTCTCTCTCTCTCTCTCTCTCTCCCGTATCTATATTTTATGTTTGTATACCCATATACACCATACATATACAAACATTCATACACATTACATATAATTCATATCTGACGTAAATATGCATTTGAAGTATGAATGATAATGATAATGATGATGACAATGTTTTTTGCGAAAAGAATTCATCTATAAAAATATTATGTAACACATTTATTGATTGTTACGTGTTTCGTAGTGTCGTAAAGTGTTTTTTTAATATTTCCTTAACTAATATATCGGTGGTAAGTCATCTTTACACATGCATTCGTAAATTGAGTCATAAAACTACTTTCAAATACTTTTAAACTAAATTCAACTTTCGTACATCGTCTTTATGTTTGCATTTGTTATTACTATTTGTTTTAAGCCCAGCCGACTGCGTAGAGCCATATCAGGGCTATAACCGTTTCAAAACATGCATCACACTTCAACAGGAGAAAATAAAAAGTACATATATCAATGCATTCGCGCACATAATCTAAGGAGATGCCCTTGGCATTGACCACTCCGCCCAATTTATCACACAGGTTATTTAAAAGCATATCTGGATACAAATTTAAACATAACTAAGGCAAAACAACAACAACAACAAAACAACAACAAAAAATGAAAATGGGCTAAATTACCTAAAATTGCTCCGCATATCTCCTTTCCCTGGAGCCAAAAATGGACTTAACGCATGTACCCAATCATCGATCCTAAGAGAAAGTACGTAAGACTATATCGAACACATACAGATGCATGGACCAGCAAGGCAGAAAATGACAGGAAGAAATGACAGAAAGCAAATGAGGAAAAAAGAAACAGAGTGACAGAAAAGAAGAAATGTCTTTTTATACTTGAAAGCCCCCGTTATCCTCACAGGGGTGATATTTGTATTTATAAGATAGAATTTTGTAAGGAGCGTCATCAAGTTTAACGTGTTAACTAGAATTTTGTAAGGAGCGTCATCAAGTTTAACGTGTTAACTAGAATTTTGTAAGGAGCGTCATCAAGTTTAACGTGTTAACTAGAATTTTGTAAGGAGCGTCATCAAGTTTAACGTTTTAACCGGAATTTTGCAAGGAGCATCATCAAGTTTAACGTGTTAACCGGAATTTTGCAAGGAGCATCATCAAGTTTAACGTGTTAACTAGAATTTTGTAAGGAGCATCATCAAGTTTAACGTGTTAACTAGAATTTTGCTAGGAGCGTCATCAAGTTTAACGTGTTAACTAGAATTTTGTAAGGAGCGTCATCAAGTTTAACGTGTTAACTAGAATTTTACAAGGAGCGTCATCAAGTTTAACGTGTTAACTAGAATTTTGTAAGGAGCGTCATCAAGTTTAACGTGTTAACCGGAATTTTGCAAGGAGCATCTAGTTTAACGTGTTAACTGAATTTTGTAAGGAGCATCATCAAGTTTAACGTGTTAACTAGAATTTTGAGGAGCATCATCAAGTTTAACGTGTTAACTAGAATTTTGTAAGAGCGTCATCAAGTTTAACGTGTTAACTAGAATTTTGTAAGGAGCGTCATCAAGTTTAACGTGTTAACTAGAATTTTGTAAGGAGCGTCATCAAGTTTAACGTGTTAACGAATTTTGCAAGGAGCTCATCAAGTTTAACGTGTTAACTCGAATTTTGCTAAGGAGCATCATCAAGTTTAACGTGTTAACTAGAATTTTGTAAGGAGCATCATCAAGTTTAACGTGTTAACTAGAATTTTGCAGGAGCGTCAATCAAGTTTAACGTGTTAACTAGAATTTTGTAAGGAGCATCATCAAGTTTAACGTGTTAACTAGAATTTTGCAAGAGCGTCATCAAGTTAACGTGTTAACTAGAATTTTGTAAGGAGCGTCATCAAGTTTAACGTGTTAACTAGAATTTTGCAAGGAGCGTCATCAAGTTTAACGTGTTAACTGAATTTTGTAAGGAGCATCATCAAGTTTAACGTGTTAACTAGAATTTGCAAGGAGCATCATCAAGTTTAACCGTGTTAACTAGAATTTTGCAAGGAGCGTCATCAAGTTTAACGTGTTAACTAGAATTTTGTAAGGAGCGATCATCAAGTTTAACGTGTTAACTAGAATTTTGCTAGGAGCGTCATCAAGTTTAACGGTTAACTAGAATTTTGCTAGGAGCATCATCAGTTTAACGTGTTAACTAGAATTTTGCTAAGGAGCTCATCAAGTTTAACGTGTTAACTAGAATTTTGTAAGGAGCGTCATCAAGTTTAACGTGTTAACTAGAATTTTGTAAGGAGCGTCACAAGTTTAACGTGTTAACTAGAATTTTGTAAGAGCGTCATCAAGTTTAACGTGTTAACTAGAATTTGTCAAGAGCGTCATCAAGTTTAACGTGTTAACTAGAATTTTGCAAGGAGCGTCATCAAGTTTAACGTGTTAACTAGAATTTTGTAAGGAGCGTCATCAAGTTTAACGTGTTAACTAGAATTTTGCAAGAGCGTCATCAAGTTTAACGTGTTAACTAGAATTTTGTAAGGAGTTCATCAAGTTTAACGTGTTAACTAGAAGTTTGCAAGAGCGTCATCAAGTTTAACGTGTTAACTAGAATTTTAAGGAGTCATCAAGTTTAACGTGTTAACTAGAATTTGCAAGAGCGTCATCAAGTTTAACGTGTTAACTAGAATTTTACAAGGAGCATCATCAAGTTTAACGTGTTAACTAGAATTTTGCTAGGAGCATCATCAAGTTTAACGTGTTAACTAGAATTTTGCAAAGGAGCTCATCAAGTTTAACGTGTTAACTAGAATTTTGCTAGGAGCATCATCGAGTTTAAGTGTTAACTAGAATTTTGTAAGGAGCGTCATCAAGTTTAACGTGTTAACTAGAATTTTGTAAAGAGACGTCATCAAGTTTAACGTGTTAACTAGAATTTTGTAAGGAGCGTCATCAAGTTTAACGTGTTAACTAGAATTTTGTAAAGAGCGTCATCAAGTTTAACGTGTTAACTAGAATTTTGTAAAGAGCGTCATCAAGTTTAACGTGTTAACTAGAATTTTGTAAAGAGCGTCATCAAGTTTAACGTGTTAACTAGAATTTTGTAAAGAGCGTCATCAAGTTTAACGTGTTAACTAGAATTTTGTAAGGAGCGTCATCAA
>JAPXFY010000025.1:55679793-55694793 GCA_030674185.1 Monoplex corrugatus
AGAGAGAGAGAGAGAGAGAGAGAGAGAGAGAGAACCTATTAAGATAAAAGACAACAGTTAAAAACCATGCTCACCGTTAACCTTGCAAAATTTAAAATGCGATTGAAAAAAAAAAAAACCAGACGTAAAATTAGATCAGGTGAAAACTATTGATCTCTTGTAAAAACTGGAAAAATTGCATTAGGAGGGACGTCTCGGAAGAGGTTCTTTAAGGAGTCCGCCGTGCAGTGCTTTTGTCTCACATCGTACAAGTCCAAGCAAAGACGTAAATTAAAATCATTGCAGTCGAGAGGACCAGACAGTTGAATATATCATTCCAACGATGTTGCCTCTGCCAAGTGGAGCGACAGACGACCACCAGGCTCCATGGTAAACCAGCAGCGGCTGGAAAATACAGCCCAGCCGACTGTGTACAGCCATATCAGGGCTATAATCGTTTCAAAACACACATGCTTCACCAGGAAATAAAGAAAAAGAAAGGAAAAGAAAATTCAGCACATAATCTGAGGAGATGTCCCTGGCATTGACCACTCCGTCCAGTTTATCACACAGGGGATTTAAAAAACAACAACACCTAAATACAAATTTAAACATAACCAAAATCATTGAAACATACATAAATGGGCCTAAATTACCTAAAATTGCTTCCGCACATCTCATTTCCCTAGAGCAAAAATGCACTTAATACATGTACCCAATTGTCAATTCTAAGGGAAAGTACGGTCAGACTTTATCGAACACATACAGGTGAATGGACCAGCAAGGCAGTAAATGATGGGGAAAAATGACAGAAAGTAAAGAAACAAGGCTGAAACAAAGTTCACGTTCATATCGCTTATAACCCAGCCGACTACTAGAGCCATATCAGGGCTAACATCACGTCAAAAACGACAACCCGGTTAAGATAAAAAATTTAAAAAAACAAAAAAACCAACAGTTAAACACCAGAAACAAAGACAGTGACAGAAAAGAATTAGTTTCTAGCACACAATTTCCTGAAGGTGAGGATACTATTTATATTGATGGGAAGAAATGACAGAAAGTAAAAGAACAAGGCAGAAACAAAGTTCAGGTTCATATTGCTTAGAGCCCAGCCGACTACTACAGCCATATCAGGGTTAACACCACGTCAAAAACGACAATCCGGTTGAGATTTATGACAACAGTTAAAAACCAGAAACAAAGAGAGTGACAGAAAAGAGTTGTGACAGAAAAGAGTTAATTTCTATAACAGAATATCCAGAAGGTGGGGATACTATTTATACTGAAAGAGCCTCCAGCATCCCTACAGGAGGAGAAGTGGCCTGACTATGTAGACGGTAAAGGAGAGAGGAAGAAGAAAATGTGAGATTATTTGTTTCTGAGAACTCGGGCCAGCTGTGTCTTCAGTATCGCGCTGCTTCGCCTCATTGTGTTTTTCTATCATTATCTATTTGAGTTTATTGATTTATTTATATGTTACTTGTTTATTTGTGTTCTGAGCTATGCCTCCTCCGATGTGCATATGCACTTTCTTCTACATGTTTGGTGCACACTGTGTAGGGGTTACTGTATTGCACTGTCTGCGTATCTCCTCCTCCTCCTCCTCTCTCTCCCTCCCTGTCTCCCTCCGTCCCTATCTCTCTCACTATATATATACATGTATATACACATATGTGTATGTATGTATGTATGTATATATATATATATATATATATAGACGACAGAAAATAAAGGAACAAGGCAGAAATAAAGTTCCAAGTTCATATTGCATGTATATAGTATGTATATATATATATTTATATATATATATATATATATATATATATATATATATATATATATATATATATATTGACAGTTCTGAACTTCTCCTTGACAGTTCTGAACTTCTCCCCACACAGAAGAAAAGAAACAGAAACAGAAGATTTAAACGCGCGGGGCCTGCAGCACTGCTACCCACCAAAACTAATCGTACGTCAGCCAAGGACACTAGAACAATGGTTAACCTCTCACAGGTTATACTCACACAAGACCATGTACGGGTTTTGTCATACGGCCCCAAATTCTGTCCGACCCCCAAGTCAGTCAACACAGACCAACTGTGCAGAGACGTGGCAGAAGGCTGCAGAAAGCTACGTCTAAAAGAATTACACTTTAAACCCAACCAAGAGGAACAGGCAGCACCAAAATTCTACAAAGCCACTGGATACCAGCCACCCAAGGATAGAGACAAGGGATTGGACATATACTGTAATATTCTTCAAAATCTGACAGAAAATTACACTTGTCACAAGAAACCAAAATACAACATGAAACCAGAGGAAAGGAAGGCCCTCAAAGAACTTCGTGGCTTAGTCCTATCAAGAACTTAAGAACCTGCACTGCTGATAAAGGCGGGGCAAATGTAGTGCAAGATGTGACTGATTAAATCAAAGAAGCTGAACGTCAACTGAACAACACAGCACACTACAAGAAATTACAGAAAGACCCTACCACTAGTATCGCCAAAACATCTAATAAGCTGGTGGAAAAACTACACAGGCAGGACAACATTGATGAAAACACTTGCAAGTGGGCTCTTACAGATTTAGCAGAATTGAGAACCCCCATCTTTTACCATCTCCGAAAATACACAAACAACTGAAGGAACCACCAGGAAGACCTATAGTGTCTGGTGTCAGAGGACCTACAGCTGGCTCCAAAACCTGACACCACAACTCCCCAGCCACGTGAAGGATACAATACAAATCCTGCAAAACTGGAACATCAAATGTGGGCCCATGAATGACGTCACACTGGTCACCATTGACGTGACCAGTCTCTACACGAATATACCACAAAGAGAAATAACACAAGCCATCCAACACTTCATGAAAAAAACATACAACCAACAGTGCACCTCCTGTAGAATCAGTAATCGAAGCAACTCAACATGTGCTATCCAACAACATATTCCAGTTGGAAGAACAATACTACAAACAAGTACAGGGCACAGCCATGGGAACGCCCATTGCACCAGTTGTTGCCAACCTGTTCATGGGTTGGTTAGAGGAGAAAACCCTTGCCAATAGCCCCATCAACATTCCAGAGGATTTGTGAAGGTGATTTTTGGATGATGTCTTTGTCTTGTGGAGAGGATCAGGGGAGGAACTAGACAGATTCCTGATATACCTCAACTTGGTCCATCACACAATCAAGTTCACAATGCGTTCTTCCAAAAATGAGCTCCCATTTCTAGACATCCTAATCAAACTTAGGGATGGAATGCTGCAGACAGATCTATATACCAAATCTACAAATGCACGCAACTATTTAGTGATAATTTACACTTCAAGTCAGCCCACCCAACACATCGCAAAAGAAATATACCTTTCAGTAAGTTTTTGAGACTAAAGCGACTCCGGTGAACAGAATTTCACAGACCGCTCCAAAGAGATGAGCTACACCTTCAACAAAGGGGTTATCCCCAAAGCATTATCCAAAAGTCCATTGAAACAGTAAGACAAATCCCCCGCAGCCAATCACTGCAGTACTAAGTCAGCACTCACCGTGTTCCGTTCATTGTCACACATAACCCCAACAATCCTACATTTTAACACTGGTTCTGGCAACACCTACCACACTTACACACAAACAACAGACTACAGGAGGCCATTCCGGACAAAGGAACAGCTGTTCCTTAAGGAAGTTATTGAAGCCATCTGCCCTTCCCGCTCCCATAACAGATGGACAACCAGGCAGTTTTAAATGCGACAAGGACCACTGTGTAATTTGTTATAATCACACTGTGCAAACCACAATTTTCACAAGCTCTGTCACCTTAGAAACTTTTACCATCCGAACCAACATATGCTGTGAAACTACCAACCTAATATATCTACTGTTTTGTGTCAAGTGCGCCAAATCCCAATACATTGGTGAAACAAAAAACTCCTTCAAACAAAGGTTCTACCTCCATCGTTCAAAATATCAACCGCAACACTGGTTCCCTGGTGACCCAACACTTTAACTTACCTGACCACTCCCTCTCTGATCTCTGATGCATCGCCATAGAAAAACAATATTCCAGTTACTGCACTCAGCGTCTAACCAGAGAACACTTTTGGATGACGAAGATGCAAACAATCTCTCCAAATGGTTTTAATACCATCCATTCTAAATTTTAATGTGGTCGATGTGATTTTCACAACATGGTTGACCTTTGTCCTCAGTTTACCTGTGTTTCTAAGCCTACTGTTTGTTGCCTTGTGTACAAACCTAAGCCTACTGTTTGTTGCCTTGTGTACATGTGCATGTAAAATGTGTGTGTGTGGGGGGGGGGTGAGAAGTAGTATATATCTCTTTCTGATTGTGTCGGTATATACACAGGTATGCATGTAGTGCAAATTACTGTACGGAATGAATGTATGGCACAGACCATTAATCTTAATTCTTACGTTTTAAACTGATAATTTTTGGTCTTTATTCAATTGTTTTAACTATATCATACTATTTTATTTAGTTTATTTAGAGGGTTTTTTTTATTACTCAAGCAAGTTCACGTGTATTGATATTATTGTTCAGGGGCCTGTGCGCGAGGAATGTGTGTGTGTGGGTATGAGTGCGTGTGCGTGTGGGTGTGGGTGTGGGTGCGTGTGGGTGTGGGTGTGGGTGCGTGTGGGTGTGTGCGTATGCGCGTGTGTGCGAGTGTGTGTTTGTTTGTTTGTGTGTGTGGGGGTGTGTGTGAATATGGGCAACTATGTGTTTGTGTGTGCATTCATGCCCCACGTGATTTTATGCGATGTTTTAAATGAAGTGAGATGAATTCTCCGATGTAGATGAGATCATACTATTTTATTGTCATTTTACCCTGAGGAAGGCCAAGGGCCGAAATATAGAAATAAACCGTCAATGCTCTTGTTGAGTGTCTCCTTAATCAAAGTATATATATATGTGTGTGTGTATATATATATATATATATATATATATATATATATATATATATATATATATATATATACTTTAATTTATATATATATATACATACATGTGTATATATATACATATATATATATATATATATGTATGTGTGTGTGTGTGTGTGTGTGTGTGTGTGCGTGTGTGTGTGTGTGTGTGTGTGTGTGTGTGTGTGTGTGTGTGTGTGTGTGTGTGTGTGTGTGTGTGTGTGTGTGTGTGTGTGTGTGTGTATTAGCTCAAATTGAATCCTTCCTTTCTTAAATACTACGCCTGTAGTAGAATTAGAAATGTTGTCTATGTTTTCGAAACACACCAGTAATCCACAAATTATTCTGAAAGCATCATGGTGATATACTGATTAAACTAACTATATACGTCCCTTCTTTGCCTTCCCCACCCCAAACAGTTGAAGCTGGGCGTACCACAGGAGGTTGCCAAGGCAACAAGAGCGTTCGGAGACGAGATTACCCTGAACAGCCCCATGCAACAGACTCAGTTTAAAAACGAGCATCTGGCTACAAAGACAGGAGCCAAGGTCAGTCGAACGTGGCTTTTTATAACATGGTGATGGTGTGGTGGTGGTGGTGGTGGTGTTTTTGGTGTTTTCTTGTTGTTGTTGTTGTTGTCGTTTCTTTTTTGTGTGTTTTGTATTTTGCTAGTTTGTGCTTTGTGTAAGCTTCTAAAAGGTTCTACATGTGCCAGTCATTGTTATTGTTATTTTTGTTTAAGACCCAGCCGACTGCGTAGAGCCATATCAGGGCTATAACCGTTTCAAAACATTCACCATAATTCAAGAGGCGAAAAAGGAAAAGAAAATTATGTACACATATCAATGAATTCGCGCACATAATCTAAGGAGATGCCCCTGGTGTTGACCACTCCGTCAAAGTTATCACACGGGATTTTAAAAACATGCCTGAACACAAATTTAAACATAACTAAGGACACTAAAACATAGCCTAAATTACCTAAAATTGCTTCTGCATATCTCATTTCCCTAGAGCCAAAAATACACTTAACACATGTACCCAAGTATCATTCCTAAAGAGAAAGTACGTAAGACCTCATCCAAAACAAACAGGTGAATGAACCAACAAGGCAGAAAATGATAGGAAGAAATGACAGAAAGCAAAGGAACAAGGCAGAAACGAAGAGTGACAGAAAAGATGAAATTTGTAGCAAAAAAATTCCTGAAGGTGGGGATACTATTTACACTTAAAGGCCCCTGGCATCCCCACGAAGGAGAGGGGGGATGAACATGTGGCGGTCATACTGTTTGTGGAACTTTTAAAGGTCAGAAAGCGAGAGTGGGGAGATGATTATACATGACTCTTTTTCTTTTATTGTTGTTTAAAGCCCAGCCGACTGCGCAGAGCCATATCAGGGCTATAACCGTTTCAAAACACACAAAACTTCAACAGGGAAAAAAAAAAAAAAAAAAAAAGAAAATTAAGTACATATATCCATGCATTCGCGCACATAATCTAAGGACAAGCCCCCGGCTTAGGACCATTCCGTCCGATTTATCGCACAGGGGAAATTTAAAAAAACACACCTGAATACAAATATAAGCATACATAAGGACACCAAAACATATAAAAACAGGCATAAATTACCTAAAATTGCTTCCGCATATCTCACCTCCCCAGAGCCAAAACATGCACTTAATACATGAACCCAATTACGTAAGACTTTATCGAAAAAATACAGGTGAATGGACCAGTAAGGCAGAAAATAAGTAGAAATGACAGAAAGCAAGGCAACAAGGCAGAAACAAAGAGAGTGACAGAAAAGAGGAAATTTCTAGCACCGAATTTCCAGAAGGTGGGGATACTATCTATACTGAAAGAGCCCCCAGCAACCCAACGGGGGGGTGTGGGGGGGGGGGTACATGACCCTTACACATCAGAAATTCCTCGTGTTGGTCAGGCAGACAGACAAGCCGGAACAATCAGGCATACCAAGCATAGAGCGTCTATTCGTCAGATACCATCTTAGATGGGACACACTGCTTTGTGGAAGACAACCGCATCTCAAAGACGCTACTTTATGTGTTGTGGAAGACAACCATATCTCAAAGACGCTACTTTATGTGTTGTGGAAGACAACATCTTAAAGACGCTCCTTTATGTGTTGTGGAAGACAACCGCATCTCAAAGACGCTCCTTTAGGTTTTGTGGAAGAAAACCGCATCTCAAAGACGCTCCTTTAGGTCTTGTGGAAGAAATGACAGACAGCAAAGGAACAAGGCAGAAACAAAAAGAGTGACAGAAAAGAGGAAATTTCTGCAGAGAATTTCCAGAAGGTGAGGATACCTTTTATACTGAAAGACCCCCCGGCATCCCCACGGGGGGTCACCAGGCAATGAAGACCAGCATGCCTACTCTTCCCTCGGATTGACAAGAAAGTCCACCATCCTCGGTGTGAGCCAGGTTGGTGTAGAAATGAAATGAAATGAATTCTTAAATTCCAACTGTATAGCTATTATCACGCAGACCAACGTACACATCTGCCGTTGCTAATCAAAAGCAAAAGAACGAAAGAAACAAAGATACTGCAAAAGAATTAAATTTTATGGTGAAACAGATATAACCAGTAATACTAAAAGAAATGAATGTTCAGATTTCACCAAGAATACATAAAAAGTGTGCAAACATATTCTAATTTGTGCGTGCGTGCGTGCGCGCGTGCGTCTGTGAGAGCGCATGCGTGCGCGTGTGCATGCGTGTGCACATGTGTGTGTAAAAACATCATCATCATCATTAAAAAGACAAATATTTAAGTGCAAGACAACAATATGTTTTCGGTTAAGCTATTTCATTCATGAAGTTAGAACATATATATTATGATCGTATTAAAATGAACACAATAACGATACATGTAGATTTGTGTTTTTGCAGTAGTCAACAATATCAGTGTCTGCAATACATGGGTATATATACAGATGTGCACAATTCAGTAAACAGAAAGGTGAAAGTCAAATAAAGTACAAATGATACTGGAAAACAATATGTTATACATGCATTCGCAGGCATATGTTTTAAATCTATTTCAGTCATTTTACTGATAGCGAAACTTTCCGGCTTTTGGGTAAATCATTCCAAGAGGTTATAATAGAATACGTTATTATTAATCAAAGGACATAACTCTTGAGAACTATCTTCCATGTTGTACGTCTCAAATCTAACATAGCTTGCACTGCCCATTCAGCTAGCGTAGAAGCAGATACGAAGTACAGAAACAGTAAGCTCAGAACACTCCTCAAAAAAAGGAGCGCCCAAGCCCACCTTTATACTCTGCAACTACCCTGCACACAATTATGAGAGAGGAGAGAACTGCTCAAAACAATTGAAAGGCCACCTGCACTTTTTGTGTCATTTCATTAGACGTCGTATTTATAAAGAATGCAAAATTTCTCATAAATCTTTTCATTGCACTTGGTTGTATGCTTCAATAGTCCACCTGAGTTTACTCACAAATCAGTTCTGTCTCTTTCGTGCACATCGCAGGAGTCAGCTAAAGATAGGCATCAGCCCCACGAAAAATGGGTGCAAATCAAACAAATCCATATGACACAGCAGAATTGAGCAGTAGCAAGACTGCAATGCACGTGCAAGCCATGTCGATCGTGAACACAAATCATCAGTTTGGATGCACTGTTGCGTATTTGAGGTCGCGTTCGAGACACATTTCCAACCATGCCCCAAAGACGACGATTAAGCGATGTTGACCGAGGGCGGGCCATGGCGTGGCTACAGGATGGCATAGGGATCCGAGAAGTTGGTCGCCGATTAGCTGTCAGCCATTCAGTCATTCAGACTTTACGAGACCGCCACACTGAAACAGGTAGTGTTGCTGAACGAAGACGACCAGGACGTCCGCGGTCAACTTCAAGACAGCAAGACAGGTTTCTAGTCGTGTCGGCTTTAAGGCAGAGAACAGCCACCGCCAACACACTCAGGGCGCAACTGCGAACAGCTGTCAATGTTAATGTCAGTGACCAGACAATTCGGAACCGGCTGAGAGAAGGAAACCTGCGTTCAAGGCGACCCGCCGTCCGACCTGTCCTGACAGCTGCTCACCGCGCTGCACGCCTGGCATGGGCCCGACGTCATCTGGCATGGACAAGGCAGCAGTGGAGAATGGTGCTGTTCACTGACGAATCCCGCTTTACCAGATCCTTCCATGACGGCCGAATCCGCGTCTGGAGGCGACAGGGAGAGCGGTACCACAATGCCACTGTGATGGAGCGTGATCGCTATGGTGGCGGATCCATCATGGTGTGGGGTGGAATGGGGATGGCCTACAGAACCCCCCTTTACCGTGTGCAAGGCAACCTGAATGGCGTGGGCTACAGGGATAACATTCTGCAGCCTCTCGTACTACCGGCACTGCAGGCCATGGGACCGGGCGCCATTTTCCAGGACGACAATGCAAGACCTCACAGAGCCCGAGTCGTCAACGACTTCCTGCAGCAGCAGCAAGTCATCCACATGGACTGGCCAGCATGTTCACCGGATCTCAATCCCATCGAACACCTGTGGGACGTGCTGGGCCGACGACTTCGAGATAACCACCCCCCACCAGCTGACCTCGACCAGCTGTTCCAATTTCTTCAGCAAGAATGGCAGGACATTCCCCAATTGACTCTGAGGACACTGGCTCAGTCCATGAGACAACGATGCCGCGAATGCATTCAGGCCAATGGCGGACACACACGATTTTGACTTTTTTGGGTGAGCTGCAACTTTTCACATTTTTGAAAAATGGGGTCATGTCCATCAACCTCAAACTCTTGTTATTGACATTAATTTGGTCAATGAATTTTGTTGATTATCGGTTGATTAATGAAAAAAGTACAATTTACATTCATTGTTATTAACTGTTTGTGTTTCGACATGGAATTGCGAGATAGTTTCTCAGTGGCCTTTCAATTGTTTTGAGCAGTATATATACATACAATATATTGGTCTTATGCTCAAGATTGACAAAGTCTTTTATTCTTGAACTGACCAAACACACACATAAACAAGACAGAACATAATATTATACAGGGTTGCTTCCAAGGCATATATAGGTAATACCAAAGAAATAAGAGGGAAGCAGGGAGAATTTTTATATGTTAGACTCGATTTACAAACAACAATCTTAGTCAAAGTGACTGCCAGCTTTCAAGCAAACAGGAACCAGAAATACACAAAGAGAATAAGAAGGCGTATTTCATACAAGAAGACAGGACAAGACAGGCACAAAATGTCGGTCAACTGGCAATTAATACTCTTTGCAGTAGACTTTGCTTCAGTCTATGGTAGACGTATCAGATTCCAGTCTGAACGGATTTGTAAATCTGGCCAAAACAAACAGAAAATTTGTGAATGTAGCTTCCAGTCAACCCAGCTGTGGATAGGTACCTGATCCTTTCCTGGGCAGTAAAGATAAAGCAGTTACGGACAACATGAGCACTGTCCTCATAATTTTTTTTTTCGTCCCATTTTCTACGTCACTTAATGGCCACAGAAGCTGAAACAGTTTTTATTATGCCATGATGATGATGTCGATGTGGATGATAATCATGGAGGTATGGAGTTCCATCTAGGATTAAGACTGCGTGACAGGGTTGTACTCTACGCTTACTATCATAATATATCCTGGCGTCAACTAGGCCCGAGAGATACAGATACCTGCGGTGTTGGTCAGAAGATTTGAGCAACACCCTCAATGACACATTCGCGAAATGGATGAGACTCGATTGTGTGGTTCCAGTCTTCCCAATGAGCCCATAGCAAGGTCAACTCTGGATAGGAGCCGGTTAGAGCCGAAAAATCCCACAATGATTTTTGAAGGTACTGATGGGGATTCGAACCCACAACCTTCCAGTCGGTAGTCCGTTGTGTTAACCACTACACCATGGCGACTGGTCTGTCTTCACAATGTTGGCTTCGAAAAAAAAAGTGATGAGTTTGCTACCTCACTCCTTTATGACCTCAGCGTTATGGGTCAAGCTCCACCGTTCCGTTATCTTCTGTCCTATTGAAACAAAGTTTGATTCTGTGTATCTGCGTGTGTGTTTGTTTCAGTTTCTTTGTTTAGCTGGACAAGATCTCGTCAGTAACTATGCCAAATTAACTCAGTGTTTGACAAGGGGGGCGTGGGGGGGGGGGGGTATCAGAGCACTGTTTGCGGGATCGTTCTTAAGAGAAACTTTCAAGATCTCTGCATGACCTTCAAACAGATATACAGAGAGAGACAGAGAGAGAGAGAGAGACAGAGACAGAGAGAGAGAGAGACAGAGACAGAGAGAGAGAGACATACAGACAGACAGACAGAAAGAAGAGATAGAGGCACAGAAAGAGAGGAGTGTGGGGGTTGAAACTTGAAAATACTTTATTATTTAAGGACAGTAACCCAAGGTCCCACTGAACCTGTCCTACAGATATTCATTACTTTCGAAACATACGACATAAACACACAAAATTAAATGAATCAACAAAAACTTGAGGAGAAATAAAATACCAATTAAACTGTCTAAGAATTATAAACACAGACTGACAGACAAACTGTGAAAGAATCATAAACGTACAGACAGAATAGCAAGCCTTAAAAACAAACAAACAAGGGGGACGTGGTATTTTATGACGAGTTGTCCATCCATGTCTCACAAATTTATGCACAAGAACAAATTTGCATGTCGGACAACAAATACACATGTATGTCTTTGTACGGATGAGGCTAAGAGCATCCATAGAAATGTTTAATTTTGGGGAGTAATCATAAGGGTAAAGAGGGGGAGAGGGGTGTGTAAAAAAGACAGAGGAGGAGAGACAGAGGGAAAGAAGGAGAGAGAGAGGAAGGGAGGAAGGAAAATGGACAGCAAAGAAAACAAACGAGACAGTCTTGATGGAGGCACACACAAGAAGACTATTATAAGGAAGATTAGGAAAAGACAAGCAACATTTATAGGCCATTTTATGAGGAAAGGGGAATTACAGCACCTGGTCACAACAGGAAAGCTGGAGGGAAAGAGAACACCAGGTAGACCCAGGGAGAACATATTGGACGGACTTGCAAGGTGGCTGAGGACAGACAGAGTGGAAGATGTATTTGCAGCGACAAGGGATAGATGCTTATGGAGGGCCACAATCGCCAACGCCATGCGGCAGGACACATGACCGTGAATGTTGGCCATCCCACCAAAGATATCACCAGGGGCTACTGTTACTCTTTATTTTCGTTTAGAGCCCAGCCGACTGCGTAGAGCCATATCAGGGCTAAAACCCGTTTCAAAACATACACAATATTTCAACAGGAAAAAAGAAACAACAGAAAATTAAGTACACATATCAGTGCATTCACGCACATAATCTAAAGAGATGCCCCTGGCGTTGACCACTCCATCCAATTTATCACACAGGGGATTTAAAAGACACACCTGAATACAAACCTGAACATAACTAAGGACACATACATCAAAACAGGCATAAATTATCTAAAATTGCTACCGCATATTTCATTTCCCTAGAGCCAAAAATACGCTTAATGCATGTGCCCAATCATCAATCCTAAAAGAAAGTACGTAAGACTTTATCGAACATATACAGATGAATGGACCAGTAAGGTAGAAAATGATAGGAAAAAATGACAGAAAGCAAAGGAATAAGGCAGAAACAGAGTGACAGAAAAGATGAAATCTCTACACAGAATTTCCAGAAGGTGGAGATACTATTCATATTGAAAGAGCCCCTGGCATCCCCACGGTGGGGTTACCAAGGGTGTTAAAAATAGAATACACAGCATAAATATAACTAAGTATACAGAACTATACATAAAAACAGGCCAACAATATCTAAAACTGCTATTGAGTAGTTCATATTTGCTGACAGCTAAGGTGAAGGAACCAGCGAGGCAGAAAATGAGAGAGGAAGAGATAACAGAAAACAGAGCAGCAAGGCAGAAACAATGAGAAAGACAGAAATGAGGATGTTTTCAGCATTCAATTGCCAGAAAGTGGGATACCATCTATACTGAATACTGAAAGAGCCCCCCCCCCCCTTGTCCCCCCCCCCCCCCCCCCATGCCCGGTATACCCATGGGGAGAAGGTAAGATTTTACGTAAAAGTCAAATTCTGTCTCACACACACACACACACACACACATACACACACACACACACACACACACACACACACACACACACACACACACACACACACACACACACACACACACACACATACAGACAGAGAGAGACAGACAGATAAATAGATAGATACACACACACGTGTGTGTGTGCGCGCGCACCTGTGTGTATATATGTGTGTGTGTGTCTGTGTGTCTGTGCGTCTGTCTGTCTGTCTGTCTGTCTGTCTGTCTGTCCGTCTGTCTGTCTCTCTATTTGCCTGCCGTACCTTATGCATCCGCACTGACATTCATTTTTTTCTTAGGGGGCCTCGGAAACCCGTGATAGAAAGTTCGACGCCAAGTTCAAGGTCATGGTGAAAATCGAAGGTGTAGTGCCCGTGGCGGTCAGTCAAGTGAAGACCAACTCCTTCTTGATGTCCATTGAAGGTTGCATCAGTCAGATCATGAGCGAAATGGCGGACACACCGGACAAAAGTGTTGTCATTGACAATGGCACGGTCACAGTGGAAACGGAGGGCACGTGTCACTATCGGTTTGAGGTGGACAGCCCCTGAAAGACTCGGCGACTTCCTTGAGACTCTAATGGAGGAGATCATTTCCACGAGGAAACTCTTGAGTGCAGATGCCATCATCTTTTTGTTTCTTTCTTCATTTCAGCTCGTTAATTTCTTTTTCTGAACATGCAAGTCAAAATCTTCAAAACATGTACACATGAAACAGGTATGTGAAAAGTTGTTCATCTACTCATCTAATCGTGCATTTTATTACCATCTAACTATTTTATATAATTACAATCTAATTACTATCAATGGAAAGAACAACAACAAAACGCTGTAAATGGTATGAAAAAAATTATCATTTCCTTGTTGGTGATTTAAGTTACGATTTTTCACATGCAAAAAATATATATAATGGCAGGTACGATTTTCACAGATAAAAATTTAACTCTTTTTTTTATTTTTCATTTTATTTATTTCATGCATGAATATATGATAAGAATTGTTCTAAAGTTTGGTGAATACTAACACAGTAACTTCTCAAACACTAAACCAGTGGACATAAGCGAAACATCAACTGAAAGCATTTTTTCCGCACAAGACAACTACATGTAAGTATGTTTTGTATAAGCTGATATAACCTTGTTCAATTACTAGAAATCTGACTTGAAATTTAATGCACACACTGTGTGAGTGGCAATCAACTGAAACATAGTAACTAAATCTTACAGCGACGGCAATCATAAATATACTGTAAATTATAATCAACATTTAATAGTCATAATAATGGCAGTCATGAATGAACTGTAAATTTTAATCAATATTCAAATCTTATAGTAATGGTAGTCATGAATGAATCGTAAATTACAATAAACATTCAATAGTCTTATAGTAATGGCAATCATGAACGAATTGTGAATTATAATCAATATCTAATAAGTAAAATATAATCAATATTCAATAGTCATAGTAATGGCAATCATGAATAAATTGTAAATTATAATCCGTATTCAATAGCCTTATAGTAACGACAATCATGAATGAATTGTAACTTATAATCAATATCCAACTGCCTTGAGGAACGTGTCAAAACCAAACATAAATCTAAAACATTCATTTCACTCTGAGATCTATCAGCGACAATTTTTATCTGTTCAACACAACGAGAGATTTAAGAGCTGTTGGAACCTGGCTCTGATTAATGATCAATTCATGAATTAATTTATCATCGTGGTAAAAATAATCCAAGTATGAAACTCCTTTATCTTAACTTCTATAATTCTTAGAGAGTTAGCTTGAAACTAGTTGCACAAGCTCTGTAGGTGATCCTTCTATTCAGAAATAGAAGTTTAAAGATTTTTATCTGCACAACTAAGGTATTCAAGACCGAATGGAACTTGCACTCATTCATTATTTATTCGTCTAT
>JAPXFY010000025.1:55697293-55707293 GCA_030674185.1 Monoplex corrugatus
TGTGTGTCTGTGTGTGTCTGTGTGTGAGCGAGATTAGAAACACGTAAGTACTTCACACTCTGAACAAAATTTAGAATTCAAATAAGACATTAAATCTTGTTAGAAAATTCATGTCTGAAAAAAGATCGAGATCAGCTGACTTTTGGCAGCAGATAGTTCACAAAACGTCCTCGTCATTTTGTTGTTGTTGCTGTTACTTTTGCTGTTGCTTTTGTAGCTGTTTAAACCCCATCCAACTGGGCAAAGCCATATCAGGGCTGCAACCATCTCAAAACGTGCACATTTCTTGAATGGCGAAAAACTGGTAAAGAAAATGAATAACAAATATCTATGCATTTGCTCACACAATCTAAGGATATGCCCTTCAGTGCAATGTATCACCGGGATTTTAAAAAATGAATACAAATTTAAGCGTAACTATGGACACTAAATTAAAATATGTAACAATGGGCCTAAATCACCTAAAACTGCTTATGCAATCACAATTTTTCAGATCCAAAAATGCACTTAATACATGTACCCAAGTATCAACCCTAGGAAAAAGTGTGTTAGGCTTTATAGAACACATACAGGTGAATGGACCAGCAAGGCAGCAAATGGTAGGAAGAGATGACAGAAAGCATAGAAGCAAGGCAGAAACAAAGAGAGTGACAGAAAAGAGGAAATTTACAGCACAGATTTTCCAAAGGGAGGGGATACTATTTCTACTGACAGAGCCCCTGGTATCGGAAGTAGGAAACGTCTTAAACAAGAAGGAAAAAGAAGATTATTAATCTAGCTTGACCATCTTGTGTTTATGGGCTTAAGCTGCATGGTAAGGTGGTTAATTATCAGCTCAATCCACAAAATAAACAAGCACTGTCAACTATCAACCTGCCCCCTCTTGAAAACAAACAATTATCCCAAAAGCAAACAAAAACAGTGTCAACTAATGACTTGCCTTAATTCTAAAAGTACACAGACACAACGTCAGGTATCAACTTGCTGCACCCTTGAAACCAATTAGACGCAGTGTCAGTTAATGTGCCCCATTCCTGAAAGCAAACAGAAAGCAAGCAGTGTCAGTTATCAACTTACCCCACTCCTGAAAGTAAACAGCAGAAAGCAAGCAATATCAGTTATCAACTTGCCCCATTCCTGAAAGCAAACGGAAACAATGTCAGTTATCCACTTGCCCCACTCCTGAAAGCAAAGGGAAACAAATGTCAATTATCAGCTTGCCCCACTCCTCAAAGCAAAAGGAAACAATGTCAGTTATCAACAAGCCCAATTCATGAAAGCAAACAGAAAGCAAGCATTGTCAGTTATCAACTTGTCCAACTCCTGAAAATAAACGGAGAGCAAGCATTGTCAGTTACATGTATTAACTTGCCCAATTCCTGTAAATAAACGGAAAGCTAGCAATGGTAATTATCAACTTGCCCCATTCCTGAAAGTATACAGGAACAACGTCAGTTACCAATTTGCCCCATTCCTGAAAGTAAACAGAAGCAATGTCGGTTATCAACTTGCCCAACTCCTGAAAGTAAACAGAAACCATATCAGTTATCAACTTGCCCAACTCCTGAAAGTAAGCAGAAACAATGTCAGTTATCAACTTGCCCAATTCCTGAAACTAAACAGAAACAATATCAGTTAACAACTTGCCCAACTCCTGAAAGTAAACTGAAACTATGTCAGTTATCAACTTGCCCCATTCCTGAAAGTAAATGGAAATAATGTCAGTTATCAACTTGATCCACTCCTGGAAGTAAATTGAAATAATGTCAGTTATCGACTTGATCCACTCCTGAAAGTAAATGGAAATAATGTCAGTTATCAACTTGCCCATTTCTGAAAGTAAATGGAAATAATGTCAATAGAATCAGAACGCGTATTTCATACAACCAGACAAGAGAGACATAATTTTCGGCCAACTGGTCTTTGTCAAGCGTGAATATACGATCACAAACAAACAAACACCAAATACAAAAATTAGGAGAAACAGACAAACTTCACTGCTTCTTCGTCCAGTGGGAGAAGAGGACTAAATGAAACCATAATGTGTATGCGAGTTATGGTAAGAAATGGGGAGAGGGGAGGCAAATATGATGTCACAGGGGAAGTGAGATGAATTCTGGAATTTGAAAAGTGGTCATGCCATATTGGTATTGTTTTATCCTGAAGAGGGTCCAGGGCTAAAACTATGAAAACTATGAAGCATTAGCTAAGAGTAGTTTCTGGAATGTAAAGTATCTTACTATTAAATAATGCATAAATATACATACAAATCCATACATACATACACACATCCACATATACATATACAAATATACATGCATATACATACATATCTGCACACATACATATATCTACACACATGCATATACATGGATACACATACATCCCCACATGAATATAAAAATGAGAGAAAATAAAGCATAGGATCGACTGAATGGAAAAATATATAATCAAGAGGTATGGCTGCTGTAAATCGATCGTACCTAGTGCAACGAATTCAGTCTGACCTTGGAATAGGAAGAAAAACATCCTAAACCAACAACCAAGGGGCTTAAGAAAAAACCTGTCTTTTTTCCTAATTTTTGTATATGGTGTTTGCTCGTCTTGTGATCTTACAAAGTTACATTAACGCTTTACAAAAGCTAGTTGGCCGAAAATTTACGCCTGTCTTGTCTGGTTGTATTAAATACGCGCTCTGATTTTTTTTTTTTTTTTTTTTCGTGTTTTCTGGTTCCTGTTTGCTTGAACCCGGGCAGTCACACTTGTTTAAGACTGTATTTCTGTGGTACCTACTTGCTACAGTTTCCCCGTAATGATTTTACGGGGATTCTCCTGGACGACTTCTTGAGCTTATTTACACCGATACAATCGGCTGCTTCCTCCTCTTATTTGGGCTCCTTTTTTTCTGTGGTGCAACAAAGTACAACTTCTCATGCGAGTTCTCGTCAGGATGAAGTCTATCTGTGAGCAGACACTGAGGTCGTTCCATTTACACCAGATGTAGACGTGACTCGCTCTGTGCTTCAAGCGTCAAGGGTCACCATGTTGTACAAAATCCACAATAACCTGGTGCAAGTCAACAAAAGTGTCCTGGAAAAACCCATAGTAAGAGACAGAAGATCACATGGCCAGCAGTTTAAACGCCTTGCAGACCATAAACAGCAATACAGACTCTTCTCATTCTTCCCCCGAGCCATCCGTGAGTGGGATGAACTCCCAGCACAATTGTAGAGGCAGACTCCCCCGACAGTTTCAAAAACAGAGTCACCTCCCACCTCAATGCTGACACTCTTGACAGTCTCGCTACTGCGAAACTTCAAGAGTAAACCCAAACAAACACAAACATAAACTGCCCTGTATGAATGTGAGAGTGCTTGGTCAGGTAGGTAGTGGGTAGGGGGTGTGCTGGTAGGAGGGCCGCTGCGGCGGGGGGTGCCGGGGGCCATCATTAGAATGCCTGCCTGTCACTTCTCGTCCCCTTTGATCCAGTTAGTGGGCAGGGAGTGTGTGAATGTGAGGAGCTTTTTTAAAGTCAGGCAGCCAGTTCGTGAACCCCCTGTTCTATCCTGTGGCAAAATAATCAAAGTGTTGATTGTGGCCACACAACAGAAGAAAAAGAAGAAGAAGAAGAGGGTGTTGGTAATTACAAGCTCGTGCTCTGCACATAGTTCCAGTATGTGGCTGCCGTTATAGTTGCATGTGGTTCTGTTGTCACTGTGTGGTCCATGGTTCATCCACAGTGCTCTTCTTTCCCCCACTCTGTTGTTTAAATCACCAAAAACAAGTAGGCCTACATTGTCTGGGTGTGGGTTCCGAGGCTGGTTTTGCACGTGCTTGTTGTCGTCAACTACGTTGCAGACGACTGACAACACAAATTGAGCTAGAACTTCATATGGATGTGTTCGTTTCGTTACCTCCTCCTTCGAAGCCATTTTTATCTGTACTTGCAAATTATACAGTCCACGCTTTCAGTAGTTTTCTTGATACATGGATTTTCAGGGTTGTGAAAGCTGAAACGCTGGACACGGGAGAGACATACAGCCACAGGATTCAAACTCCAACACAGATAGACAGACACAGACAGACAGACAGACAGACAGACAGACAGACAGACAGACAGAGAAATGAAAGGAAAACTTCATTTTCCAACAGTATAACAGTGTCCGTCGTCGGCCTCTTTACATCTCAGGAGATGACAGTCTGCACCAGGAGGCGTTGTGTGTCATGACGTGCACTTTCTGCTGTGGCTGTGCAGGCCGATTCTTGAGTGGCAATCTCTGTCACATCTGCCACATACGAATTGGGTCGCTATTGTCTGGTTTCTGGAACGTTGCTTGCGAAGAGCCCTTTTCTCATCTGCGCTTTCTGCTCTCCTCCTCTCCGCATTCACAACGCCTTGCTGAACGGCTGTCCGCCACGCTGCCCTGTCTTCCGCCAGAGTATCCCAAGAGCCTGGGTCAATCCCTGAGCTTCTAAGGTCCCTTTTGCATGCGTCTACAAAGCGTAGCTGTGGGCGTCCTGGAGTTCGCTTCCGGTTTGCCAGTTCGCCGTAGAGAACGTCTTTTGGTATGCGTCCATCCTGCATTCGACGCACATGGCCAAGCCAGCGTAGTCGGCGTTGGCTTAGAAGGGCAAAGATGGTCTGTAAGCCCGCACGACGGAGGACCTCTGTGTTGGTCACCTTGTCTTGCCATTGGATGCCGAGGATGCGTCGCAAGCAGCGGAGATGGAAAATGTTGAGCCTCTTTTCTTGGCTGGCGTATGTGGTCCAGGCTTCACTTGAGTAGAGAAGTGTGCTCAACACACATGCTCTGTACACCTGCATTTTGGTGTTCGCAGTGAGATTGCTGTTGGACCAGACCCGCTTGTTCAGTTTAGCCATAACAGATGAGGCCTTTGCAATTCTGGCTCCGATTTCAGCGTCCAGAGAGAGGTTGTCACTTATGGTGGACCCCAAGTACTGAACTTGGTGGACAGTATTGAGGTTGTAGTCTCCAATGTGTAGAGATGGTGGTTCTTCAAAGCCTTGGCCTAAGATCTCCGTTTCCTTCAAGCTGATTGTGAGACCAAACTCTCTGCAAGCGTGGGCGAAGCGATCAACGAGTCTCTGGATATCTTGTTCACTGTGGGAAGTCAGCGTAGCATCATCTGCGAAGAGAGCTTCTCTGATGGTCTTCTTTTCCACCTTAGTTTTGGAACGAAGCCTGGCAATGTTGAAGAGCTTTCCATCGGTCCTTGCATGAAGATATACCCCTTCTTCAGATCTGCAGAAGGCATAGGTCAGCAACATCGAGAAGAAGATCCCGAACAGAGTTGGGGCCAAAACACATCCCTGTTTACAGTGTAGATATTAGCATATAAGCCAAATTACATGTCTGCCGTTCCTGATTTTCTTATACTAAAACAAGGGGAAATAGAATATTGCTAAAGAATTAAAAATTCAACCAAGTAGGTAACTTTAGATATGATTTATAATACATCAGATATACAATACATAAAAATGACTACACATATTCAAATGCATGTGCGGGCGTGTTTGTTTGCGCGCGCGTGTGTGTGTGTGTGTGTGGTGTGTGTGTGTGTGTGTGTGTGTGTGTGTGTGTGGTGTGTGGTGTGTGTGTACTCTGTGTGTACTCTGTGTGTGTGTGTGTGTGGCGCGCGCGCGCGCGTTGTGTGCTTGTGTGTAAGTGAGAGAGGACGAGAAATCATTTAAAAATAACACTCAATATTAAAACACACGACAACAGCATGTTCACGATTAAAACAATTTCACTTATAACATTACGAACTTTACTTTACACATTTTATTATCAGATCAAAATAAACACATCACCAGATATATACGTTCGTACACGAGTAGATTTGTATTGTTACAGTAATCAGCGATATCAGTGTCTGTAATGATACATATAGAGATCTGCATGTGTAAATTGAAAAGGGGAAAGGGAGGTAAAGCACTGAGTACAAATGAGTTTGAGGAATAGTGCTGTACAAGACTGGTTTCTTCTTCTTTTCATCATCATCATCGTCGTCGTCGTCGTCTTTGTTGTTATTGTTGTGGTTGTTGTTGTTATCATCATTATCATCACCATCATCTTCGTCGTCATTATTATCATTATCTTATTATTATTATTATTATTATTATTATTATTATTATTATTATTATTATTATTATTATTATTATTATTATTATTATTATTATCATTATCACTATCATTATCATTATTATTGTTGTTGTCGTCGTCGTTGTCGTTGTCGATGCTGTTGTTGTTGTTGTTGTTATAATTACTATAATCATCATCATCATTGTTAATATTATCATTGTTATTGTTATTATTGTTGTTGTTGTTAGTTGTTGTTGTCCTTCTGCCTCTTCTTCTTGTTATTATCATTATCATTATTACTATTATTATTACCATTATTATTATCATCATCGTCGTCGTCGTCATCATCATCACTTTCATTGTTATTATATACTGTCATGATTATCATTATTGTGTTGTGTCATCATTTTCATAACTATTATTATCATGATTATCTTTAGGAGTTTACTGTATAGTATAGTATAGTATAGTATAGTATAGTATAGTATAGTATAGTATAGTATAGTATAGTAATTAGTATAGTATAGTATAGTATAGTATAGTATAGTATTGTATTGTGAGTATTGTATTGTTGTGTTGTGTTGTGTTTGTGTTTGTTTGTTTGTGTTGTATTGTATTGTGTTGTATTGTATTGTATGTATTGTATTGTACTGTATTGTATTGTATTGTATTGTATTGGCAAAGATTTAAATTACAATTCACAGAAAGACCCATTACACAAAGATGGCGTCAGAGCCTTCTCTGTTTCTGGTCCGCTCTCCTGGAACAAACTTCCTCTCTCAGTCCGTCAGCAACCTACTTTTGTCTCCTTCAAGTCCGCTCTCAAAACTCACCTTTTCTCCTCTGCATAAAATCCTGACCTCACTCAACCCCCTCTGCAGCCTGTCTCCACTCGGAGGGGAATCACATTGCAATATATAATTGTATATAATATGCTCTCTATAATTTTCCATTGCTTTTATTCTTTCTCCCCATTTATAGCCGTGTGTGTGTGTGTGTGTGTGTGTGTGTGTGTGTGTGTGTGTGTGTGTGTGTGTGTGTGTGGGTGTGCGTGCGTGCGTGCGTGTGCGTGCGTGCGTGCGTGTGTGTCTGTTTTAGCGCTTAGATTTGATTTTATCAAGATTTTGCGCTATATAAATATTGTAATTATTATTATTATAAATCGTAGACTTGGGTGAAATCGTCGAAACATGGACACGGAGAACATTTCTGAACGAGAGCACAGATGAGCACAACACACTGCAGCGAGAAGAAGTGAGGTTAAAGGTTGACTGGTCAAGGGTCAAGGTCATGGCCATCCCTTCCACTCTTCAATACTTCAAACCAGCATTTTGTTGATGTTTCCCGAACCTTTAGTTTTTAGGTGAGTGTATGAATGTGAACATACACACATACACAAAAACACTATAACGAACGCACCTGCATGCACGCACGCATACACACACATAGGCCTACACACACCACCACCACCACTATCATCACCATAGGTCTCTTGCCCAGTTTATCAAACCTGTTCAACCCAAACCAACCAAGCTAACCCAGCAAATAAACAGCTAGCCATTCAAACAGCAAAATGACCGTCTAAAGGTTATGCCATATGGTTTGATTCATTCACGTCAGTTTTTCTCGTGTGCATACAGTCTGACTCGGATAGTCTGACGATATAAAGGAACCAGAAAAAACATGAAAAAAGAATGAGAACGCGTATTCAATACAACAAGACAAGACAGCACAAATTTTGAGCCAACTGGCCTTTGTCAAGTATAAGATCACAAACAAACAAACAAACACAAGATACAAAAATTAAGAGAAAAAGACTGAAACTTCCCTGCTGCTCCGTCTAGTGTGAGAAAAGGACTAAAATGACATCATAATGTGTTTTTGGGTAAATATGATGTAAGAGCGGAAGTGAGATAAATTCTGTAAATTGACCATAATTATTATCACCATTTTCCCATCCCAGTGAGGTCTTGGCTTTACGGCTGCACATATGTCTTTTTTATTTTTATTTCTACTTTATTCTATTATATTTCATCACATTTCTTTAAAATTAAATCTGTTTTATGACCATTGTTTTTGAGAAATTATAATAGGCACAATCTTATTATAATTTACACATATCACGCCTAAACGAATATTATCCATCAAGGAATTTCACTTACTTTTTGTTAGGCCTGATCGGTTCAGCGAACCCTCGTCAGGCCTAACAAAAAATAAGTGAAATTCCTTGATGGATAATATTCGTTTAGGCGTGATATGTGTAAATTATAATAAGATTGTGCCTATTATAATTTCTCAGAAACAATGGTCATAAAATTAAGTAACGCCTATATGGCTGAAACAAGAAAACTCTCAGCATAAATCTGTTTTAATTCTACTTTTACAAGACAGGCCCAGCCGCGTCTTTCTCTGGCCTCCGGTTTTTCCTTCAGCCCCTTGGCTGTTGGTTTCGGATATTTTTCTTCCTATACCAAGGTCAGACCGGATTCGTTGCACTAGGCACAATCCACTCACATCAGCCATACCTATTGATTATGTATTTTCCCATTCAGTCGATCATATGCTTATATTTTCTCTTATGCATTATCTAATAGTAAGACCTTATTCTTTTTTCGTGTGTGTGTGTGTTGTGTGTGTGTGTGTGTGTGTGTGTGTGTGTGTGTGTGTGTGGTGTGTTGTGTGTGTGTGTGTGTGTGTGTGTGTGTGTGTGTGTGTGTGCGTGTGTGTGTGTGATGTCAGATCAAATTTTGATAACCCAACAGACGAAGTCACGGATTTCTCTTGCAAGGAAACTCGTCCCACTGATGCAGTATACAGCACAGCTATCAACAAAGGATTCACCATGGGTACACCCCTAAAGGTACACCTCATTACTGTAGTACTTTTTGTCATTTTGTGAGACTTACAAACTTCAAACTACAAACATTGGTAGGCTGATAAAACATCAGTATAAAATATAGACCAGATAAATCATAGTCTAGGAAGGGCCTCAGGACTTGGCCAGCTCATAGGTTTATGTGCAGGCTTAAGGCTTGTGCTATGGTCACCATACACATGGCACCTGTGATGTTAGTGATGGAATTCGTTCCGAGCGCGTAGAGTCATCTTGAGAAACTGAAACTAAAACTGAACACAAACTTCAGGCATAAATCTTGAATCTTATTACAAAAATTAGGCACACCATTGTCATGTATTCCTATTGCCAGAGAAGGAGAGAGAGACAGACAGACACAAAGAGACAGAAGAGAGAGAGAGAGAGAGAGAGACAGATAGACGCAGAGAAAGAATCAGAGAGAGACAGAGAGAGACAGACAGACAGACACAAAGAGACAGAGACAGAGAGAGACAGAGAGACAGACAGACGCAGAGAAAGAATCAGACAGAGACAGAGAGAGACAGACAGACAGACACAAAGAGACAGAGAGAGAGAGAGAGACAGACAGACAGACAGAGAGAGAGAGAAAGAATCAGAGATACACACAGAGAGACAGACAGACAGACAGGCAGAGAGAGAAAGAATCAGAGAGAGACACAGAGAGAGACAGACAGAGAGAATTCTCCCTGGGTCTACCCGGTGCTCTCTTTCCCTCCAGCTTTCCCGTTGTGACCAGGTGTTCCAATTCCCCTTTCCGTATAAAATGGCCTATAAATGTTGCCTGTCTTTTCCTAATCTTCTTTATAAATGATCTACTTGTGTCTGCCTCCATCAAGACTGTCTCGTTTGTTTTCTTTGCTGTCCATGGAACTCTCAACATTTTTCTGAGAAACCACATCTCGGCTGCCTCAATCTTGTTCTGGCTTTGCTTGCTGACTGTCCACGCCTCACGACCGTATAACATTATCGGTTCTTTATAACATTCAAGAACTCTCTTCCTGGTGTTAATTGATAGGCATTT
>JAPXFY010000025.1:55714793-55722293 GCA_030674185.1 Monoplex corrugatus
AAAACAAACAAACAAACAAACAAACAAAAAAGGGAAAAAAATTCAAATAAATAAGATGGTCAGGCCAGTCAGTCAGTCTTCCCTCTATGGTGCTCTTTAGAAATCATTCTGCCCAACTGTGATTTAGAACTAGGCCATACTTGAGCATTATTTGAATTTGATACTTCCATACGTCTAAGAAAAAATCAGACACATTTCTTATAAGTTATATGACTATGATCTCTATAACATTCTTTACAAGCTTTAAAATGTTCCATTGAAGAAAAGAAAAAATGCAGTGGATACTTTTTCACTGGATGGAGGGGTCTGTTTTTAGATTGGAAGAAGGTGTATGCTTATCACCAGTACAAAAATCATCAATGAAGACGACCTATTAAAAAAGTGACCTTGTCAGGGTCACAGACTGTTCTGACCCAGACAACAGAGCCAAACATAGTTCCACCACTACAAAGCTAACAACACTCTCGATCAACACACATAAGAACACACAGGTCTGAGTATACCGTTTTCTCTTCAAGCCAGTCATGCACACAGTATAGGTGGCACAGCACACACAAACATCAACTTCAAACCCAAACAACTGTCACACTACAGAAGAAAAACGGACACCTGGTACAATCTGTAGTTAAAATGGGATCACCAACTTCAATTATGCTTTCAGTCTCGTCTACCACAAGAGCCAATCATGGCCTTCGAATCAAACACCACTCTCAAAACGAAAATGATTCAGTCAATCCTTCGTGAACTCGGAACTTCTTTAAACATTATATCTCATATAAATGCAATAAAATCAAATACAAAAAAGTACCTACAATCCAGCCTAATTAATTACCAAACTCCCTTTGTATTAAAAAACAATAATGTTTAACATAAAGATGATGATTTTTAAAATCACTTAAGCTGACATGTCTATGGAATCACACTTTTCCACGATATTTATCACACAAAAAGTTTTGTAAAACAGAAAACATCACAAAAATGTAAAAAATGGAAAGACAAAAAAATTGTACAGGAAAAAAAATATGAAAGCAGATGATTCAGCACATAAAATGCACTGATTTCTCATTTTGTGGGCATGTAACCCCCCACTCCCCGGTTCTCAAAATATCAAGAACTGGTCAAGATGTTTAGGAGAAGTTTGGGAGAAAGGTAAGTGTATAAACCATACAGTGATAAAAATATCCACAGAATAGCATGAGAAGAAGAAGAGAGAGAAAAATAAAGCAAAAACAAAGAATAAACAACAAAATCAAAATCACATAAAATAATTAAAACAAAAAACAAAGAATAAAGAACAAAATCAAAAACAGATAAAAAAATAATTAACACAAAAACAAACAATAAACAACAAAATCAAAAACATAAAAAATAAAGCAAAAAATAAACAAACAACAAAATTAAAAACAAATATAAACCCCCAAAAAGTGCCTAATCCAAAAGTCAAGATCCTGTGAGTCCATAGACACAAAGGTTCTTCATGTCAAACTGTAGCATTCCATTGCAAATACAGTCTTTCTCTGACTGCTCTCTTACACAGATGATACTGATACCACTCCACTGAGTGGTTTATACATCAGACTTCCAATCAGGTGTCAGTTTGATCCTGCCTGGGTAACATGTGGTGGTTGTAGTGCAGAGATTTTTCCAACTCTCCCAGGTCAACATATACCTGACTTGATAATGCCAGGACCTTCTTCATGCAAAACATGATATCATCATCATATGCCCTACCACATGGCGTTGGCGACCTCAACCTTCCATATGCATCTATCCCTTGTCGCCACAAGCACATCTTCCACCCTCTCTGTCCTCAGCCACCCTACAAGTGACATACCGAAGTTAAAGATTCTATGTGCTATGTTACATTTTCTGAGCATACGGAAACACACTCGGTGAAGACTTAATGCTATGCATCAAAAAAATGCTTGCACGGTGAAGGACATACAATACCCATACGCCTACTCTTGATAACATTGCTTGAAAACACATGGTAAAAAGATGATCCCACAACTACTACAGGTTTTGCCAGCCATCAGCTCTTCTTCTGCATTATGTAAATAGCAAGATTCATGAATTACATTACATGGAACAGTCACACCATTTTCAATCCAAAGCTTAGTTGTTTTTCCTGACAGAGACAGTATTACAAGTTTACACAAAATTCTTTTACCTTCAAGGTCTACTGGATGGTGCCACCACAAATGTTCAGCCCCCTTGGGGGTGCCAACTGCTGCAGCTAAAAGATTTTCTAATTATTTTCTTAGTTAAGATCAGGAACCATTGTTCATGTTAATGAATCATATTTCTTACACAAATACAAACATTACACTTCAGCTTGCTTACACAAACACAGACATTACACTTCAACTTGCTTACACAAATACAGACATTACACTTCAACTTGCTTACACAAATACAGACATTACACTTCAACTTGCTTACACAAATACAGGTTTTCATACATCAAGTTATATAAATTACTGAATACACAGAATAACACATCGGTGGGAGTTATGTTTCAACCCTTGGCCACTGCACACATTATAAGATGTGTCATTTGCTTTAAATATCAGCCACAATACATAGTGTACATATGTGTATAAATATAGACTTGGTGTTTCTGCTGGGCTATAGTATCATACATGTGTTACATTAAGTTGTCTGTTTTGGATAATGACCAACACATATGTACACGTACACTGTTTTACACAATGGCTGTTGTACATGTAACTTAGAAACACATGCCAGTGCACAACTGTTGTATATCAGTACATACGTTGTGCTTGACCACTGTACAAAATACAGTCCTTGTTGTGATTGATGGCCATTTTACATGTATATGACAGCCGGTTTTACATGGCCCTTGCGCTGTACACACAGCTTGTTTAACCCTTTGACTCCTGCATCCTATCCAACAACTGCAAAAACTTAACCCTTTGACTCCCTCACCCTATCTACCAGCTTCCTGCAGGAAGCTGGTAGATAGAGTGAGGGAATTAAAGGGTTAAGTTTTTGCTTGGCTAGCATAGTTGGCTATACAAGATGCTGGTGGACAGCTTGCGGGAGTCAAAGGGTTAAATGTAGGGGCCAGAGTATATGTATACAATGTCTGCTGTGGCAGTAAAAAAAAATACTATACAGTAATTCCTTTGTACTGAAACAATGGCCAGTGGACGTACACAGGGTAATGGGCCATGTTACGTTTTCATATACAGCTTTGTTCTATGACAATAGTTACTGTACATGCATACAGACAGAACTTGTCTTAACATGAGGGCCAGAATAATGTAAACCAACGGCCAATCAACATACGTATACATACGACTTAAGTCAACGACCATGCATGTGTGTATAAGCAGTGGCTGCTTTCAAACATAGCCACTATACATACACCGACTTGTTCTGACCCTTCTATGCCGAAGCTTCACAGCTTCTTTTACACTCGAAAAAATAATCCCCTTCTACTCATGAACATGACAGACACACAAAAGTAATCAGCTTTTCTGAGGGAAACCTTAAGGTTTTGTCAGTAGTACCATTACTGAAAATGAGGATAACAAAAATAAACGCGAAACTGCTGGTGGAATATGCTGTCACTGGGAGCAAAGGGGTTAACTTTATCCAGGCATCAACAACTCAGCATACCAACCTACATATCAGCAAATTGTAACTGAAAAGTTGCGCTGTTGTGGTGACACGTCGCATCCAATACTGATATGCACAGATGATGTCTGCGGCTGTTTACAGCCTGTTTGCAGTCACCGGCAGGGTGTGCATGTGCTCTCCATCGCGTTATACAGAAAGTTCTAAGTAACTCTGTTTCACTTCGTTCACAACCTTCTGCCCCCCACACCCTGTTCACCAGCATCCTGCATTGTCAACCAGGCTAGCAAAGCAAAAACTTAAGCATTTGACTCCCTCACCCTATCCATCTAACTTCCTACAGGAAGCTGGTGGATAGGGTGAGGGAGTCAAAGGATCAAGTTTTTGCACTTGATGGACAGAGCGCGGGAGTCAAAGCGTTTTAAACAAGACGAAAATAGCGACGCAAGAGAGCTTCTGCACCACCACAGGCAAGGCAGACAGCTGATCAGTGTTTACGATGCAATCAAAATGCTTAGAACTGAGGGTCAGATGTTAACTCTTTGACTCCCACACCTTATCCACTAGCATCCTGAATTGTCAACCATGCTAGCAAAGCAAAAACTTAAACCCTTTGATTCCCTCTCCCTATCCACCAGTTTCCTGCAGGAATTTGGAGGATAGGGTGAGGGAATCAAAGGGTTAAGTTTTTGCTGTTGGTGGATAGGGTGCAGGTGTCAAAGGGTTTATACTAATGCCTGGTTTGTGTCGTGTAATACATGCTGTTTCAAAAAAAAACAAAAAAAACAAAGGCCTCAATTTCAATACCGTACTATGCAAGAACTAGCTGAGTACATAACATGATTTTCTGCAGAATTCAGATAGTTACGTCCACGACTGAACCTCCAATTTCAAACTACTAGCTTTTCATTTGTGTTAAAAACAAAATTTTCCCTGTTGCATTCAAACACTTGGTATACAAACTAACAAGGGAAAACACTCCAAGCATAGAGTGGTTAAGATGACAAACAGTAACGTACGCACACACACCACTCTTTATTAAAGAATGATCCAGGTATAGTTATATATAACATTAACAGTTTTAACTTATTCATTCCCTCACCTTCTGCAAGGAAGCTGGTGGGAAGGGTAAGGGAGTGAAAACGTTGAGACAACAGCCACTGCACCCATGAGCATATAGTGCTTATTGTACACATTCAATTGTACAAATATACATATTGTTATAACACCAATCACACCATCAGTGGCTATTAGATACATATACACATACAGATATCTTTTCTCATTGGTCCCAAAGAAGTGAAGAAGAAAAAAAAACAGACTAGTGAACAGACATGCAAACAATACTGGGCTCACCAATAAACAATGGCAACCGACACTAAACGGAACAATGTAAACGGAACAATGTCAAATGATGATCTGCAATTTTAACACCAACTCTTGGAGACAACAACTTTTCCTCATCTATGTCCATGTCATTACGAATAAACCCCAAACTATTCTTTGCGCCCTTCTCCAGTTTTCTCAAGATGGCAACTAAAGCTACACAAACAATGTCAAATGACGATCTGTAACTTTAACACCAACTCTTGCAGACAACAAAACATTTTCCCTCCTCTATGTCCGTGTCATTACAAATAAACCCCAGACTATTCTCTCAATCCTTTTACAGTTTCATTTCATTTTCTCAAGATGGAATCTAACACTAAAAGAAAGAATGTCAAATGAGATCTGTAACTTTAACACCAACTCTTGCAGACAATAGAACAATTTCCCTCCTCTATGTCCATGTCATTACAGGTAAACCCCACATTATTCTTGCACCCTTCTACAGTTTCACTTCTTTTTCTCAAGATAACATCTGTGTGTTTGGAAAATTTCAAAACTGCACACGCTAAAGATCTCACGGCAGTTGAAAATTGTGATGAGCAGGGCGCTGCCCGGCTGCCTTGATATAAAACATTGGAGAGATAAGTTGATTTCCCAAGTCCCACCCCTTGAAGACCAATTTGCGTTCTTGCCTTACTGAAGTCTTTGTTAAAAAAAAAAGAAAACAGTCAATATGAATATGAATTTGAAAGAGGGGATGGGCGCCACCCTTGTAATGCTGGCCCCAAGAGAAGTTGAGGTCTCTGCCACCTCATCCCCTACGACCCCAGAGTTATGGAACTATCTAGGTAGGACCTCAGGACCTGGTCAGCTCATGGGTTTATGTGCATGCTTAAGACTTGTGCTGTGATCATTCTGGATTTTCTCCATCACATGGCACCTGTGACTATAGTGCATATGGAATTCATTCAAAGCGCCGAGACGTCATCTTGGGAAAGTGAAAGTGAAACTGGCCAAGATAAAGACTGGAGATGCTGTCACTATAAAATTGGCCTGATGCAAGAACTCTACCTCTTCACACACAAAAGATGATACAACTAGACAATACAACCAAACAACTTTTACATTTCACATGGAAGTCCCCTATTCTCTACCTCTAGACAGTAAAAAGCTGGGGCATCAATGTCCAGTGCACAGAAAATTTAACTACTGTCCACTGTATACTAAAACTAAAGATGGACATACACCCTTAAGTTTAATATCACGATAGGTGGTAATTAGTGACCATACTACAGTAATATTGACATATCGTCCACCAAGTTGTGACCTGGATATTAACTTCAAAACATCAATCATGTCCACCTTTTTCAAGCAAAAGTGTTACCCTGTATCAGGACAATGAAGCATTTACACTATAACCCAGCACACTCCAAGGTTCTAAATGTTTTTTTCTTATAAATTCAAACAAATTAGCGAGCAGGCATACAAATAAATAAACAGACAAAAGAAAAATCAAACAACAAAGTATGAAATAACACTCTACCCTCTTCAATCTAAGTCTGACACTTTACAATCATTAAAATCCCCATCATATCAGTCGCCGTGGTATAGTGGTTAACACAATGGACTATTGACTGGAAGGTTGTGGTTTCAAATTCTCATCAGTACCTTCAAAAATCATTGTGAGATTTTTCGGCTCTAACCAGCTCCTACCCAGAGTTGGGCGTACTATGGGCTCATTGGGAAGACTGGGACCACCAGTCAAGTCTCATCCACTTCACGGATGCGTCATTGAGGGTGTTGTTCAAATCTACTGACCAGCACCGCAGGTGTCTGTATCTCTCGGGCCTGATTGATGCCAGGATATATTATGATAGTAAGCATACAATACAGCCCTGTCATGAAGTCTCAATCCTGTATGGAACTCCACAGCATCATGATTATCATCCTCATCGACATCATCATCATTGCATTATAAAAAAATTGTTCCAGCTCCTGTGGCCATTAAGGTGCCATAGAAAATGGGACCCAAAAAATCCCCATCATATCAGTGTGGAAATGAATACGGAAATTGTCCATCTCAGTGTTGTCTGTCGACAGTATGGATACATTGGTCTCTGGGTATCTGGGCTATCCGCTTTACATGCTGACATTTGACATTGCTACTCTGCAGGTTATGTACAAAAATGTTTAACCAACACTGAAAAGATTAAATACCTGATTCTGCTCTGTCTAAAATACCACAAAAACTGACATCAACAAGATTTCATGTAGAAAAACATACAAACAACAAACAACAACTAGATCATTACTGTTTATCTTTCACTTTTCCAGACATTTTTGTTATCAGATATCAGTTCACTATGACAGGATACATGAGCAATCAGTTCACTATCATACATGCACATCACAAAAAATCGAAGTGATTAAGACGGATAAGACCTACGTGTCTTCCATCCCTGAGATACATGGCAAATATCATCCGGCAAACAACACATAAAGTAACACTCAAACACAAAATACAATAACAAGACCAAACAACGACGTAACATCCATCCAAAGTGACCA
>JAPXFY010000025.1:55729793-55749793 GCA_030674185.1 Monoplex corrugatus
GAGTCAAAGGGTTAAAGAGGGCACAGAAACGAGTGCTAGAAACTAAGAGCGTGAAGTCTCAAAAAACCATTAAGCCAGGGGATGAGAGAAGACAAGAAAGGAATGACAAGAGAACGAAGACAGAAAGAGCCACGGACGAACAACAGATGAACATGTCACCCAGAATGACACAAAGACAGGGAGAAATGAAGCCTGTATGAAAGACAGAGAGAGAAAGACAGAGAGAGAGAGAGAGAGGGAGGGAGACAGACAGACAGAGAGAGCAGACAGAGTTAAAAAAACACAAAAAAACACAATCTTGTCAGAACCACAGCCAATTGGCCAGCTGATCATACAATAAATTATGCCATGATGCAAACAACATACAAGGTGTGAATTCTCTGTACAAAAATCCTTCAACAAGACAAACAGGTGGGGATAAAGAAGGAATATCAAACTTACTTTCCAGCAGGTGAGATAACACAAAACTACCATCACACAAACACACACATATTATACAATGCATGCTCAACCTGTCCTCGGCAAGCAAGTCTGTGTAAATGCAGAATAATACGTCAAACATACAGCATGCCTGTCCAATATTAGCATTACACAAGTCTATGATGTCTACATTTATTGAATATACACTGGTGTTACATTCCAGGTCTCTGTGTAACTTGAAAGTCTCAAAACCAGTACATTCACATACGTACGATTCTTAAATTTCAAAGATTTTATAAAGTTTCATTTGGTGTTGTTAATCATTATGATAATTTCTCTCTTTGCTTTCAGGAAAGCAGTAAGCATCAAACTACTTGTTAACGTTAGCCTACGTGCACGCTTCTGGAAACGTGGCAGACAAGCCAGGTCCAGAGGGACGCCGTCATAGAAATCTGTGAAGTTTCAGGAGTGGTGGAGAACACTCCTATGTCGATTTGAATATCCCTAACTGCAAGTTCACACATTCATTTTAAAAAATACAGTTAGCTTGTTAGTTTAGTTTTACTAATTGAAAAAATAAAGCTGCATGTCTACGTTAATAAAACGAACAATCGTTCTGAGATAACTGGGAGGAAAAAAAATCAACTCAGACGCCTTAAATAAAACATTTTTTTAAGACTACACTAAACTGTTCATACTTCTGTTTTCTATGGTTGAAAATTCACCAGTACATGTCTTATCACTGGATAAAAGGCTCCACCAGCACCGTTTTGCTGTGAACAGGAACTGACAGTACTGATCCTTTTGTGTCTCTCACTCAAATCATTCTCTACCATAAACAACAGACAAGCTTAGAGGTATAGATAGCTCTTTGAGTATTGTCTCTCCCCATGAGGTGGACTCTCTGGAGTGTTTCATTTTGGGTGCATTGGTCCCCGCAAAGTGTGCTGCCTTTGGAGAGAGAGATAGAGAGAGAAAGAAAAGAGAGAGAGAGAGACAGAGAGACAGAGACAGACAGAGAGTGAGAGACAGACAGAGTGAGAGAGGGGAGAGAGAGAGGACAGAGAGAGAGAGGAGGGAGGGAAAGAGACAGAGAGAGAGGGGAGAAAGAGAGAGAGAGAGAGAGAGAGAGAGAGAGAGAGAGAGAGAGAGAATAATATTAAGAATGTGAAACATAGGAAATCTAAGACATAGAAACAATCTTAAATTGGAGAACATAGAGAGAGAAAGAGACAGAGACAGAGAGAGATGAGAAACAGAAAAAAAAAAAAAAAGAGAAAAAAAGAGACTGACAGACCGGGAGAAACTTGAAAAGAGCGAATCAGGCCCTAAATTTAGTAGCTCCTGTACATCCCCATGCTGCTGGCGCGTCCGTCTGACTAGTGCTCCCCACCTCTCCTTCCCAGCCGCTATCCAAGGGAAGTAACTGCTGCCTGTGGAATCCAGTCCTGAGAGATGATGAGGCCAAGGAAAGCCCTGGTCTGCGTTTTCTCGTTGGAGCAGGGAAAACAACTTTCCCTTCATCAAAGCCAGCCATTACGCTCACAATGAACTCTCCTATGTGAAGCCGTCCACGCTGCTCGACACACTCTCCTCCGCGTTAAGCGTCAATCTGGAAATGTTTGTCGGTTCCGGCGCCGACGAAGCCGCGCTGTCGGCACGACCCTTGTCCACGTCCGACCCTGCGTCTCGCTTTCCTTGATGCTCGCCGTTCTCTCGTGGAAAGAACTGAAAACCGGCCCACATCGCAGGTTGGGCAATATCTTTACGTAGAAAAACCACAATGCAGGAGATGTTGTCGCCCGACCCCTTCTCTTTGGCTTTGGTCACCACGTGCTTGGCGACATCATGGTGTCCGCTGGGGTGGTGGGCCAGGTACGAATGAACCATGGCGGGGATGTCGGAGGGTGACAGAACATCCCACACCCCATCACACCCCAGCACCAGGTAGTCGTCCGTGGCTGTGTGTTTGAAGTTGGTGGTGTCGGCGTCACTGCATAGGAAGGGCTTCTCATGCACGTCTCCTGTAAGAAAAAACCAACAGCTCCACATCACTACTGTAGTACCCTGTGGTTGATTTACCAGACTAGATGTCAATACACAGCAGTCTAACACAATTACTTCATCATCTGTACAACTGTTTAAAACCTAAAACATACTGCAATGAGCTTAGTTTAATAACAATACTTAAGCATTAGAACAATAATTTAGCATCAAATTTTTTGTATCAATTCTGTATCAATCAAATACAGCTGTTGACACAAAAACAGTGTCAATTATATTTTAATAAGCAGTATTCTTACACAACTGTTTCAACTAAAATTAGCATCAAATTTTAATATCAATTCTGTATTAATCGAATACAGCTGTTTACACTAAAACAATTATATTTTAATAAGCAGTATTCTTGCACAACCGTTTCAACTAAACTGAACACTTAATGTCATCGGCTATCAATGAAGTACTAATAAACAAAACAGAACCTTGCATAAATATCCATTATTCTGGATGATCCTATGCCACTGTATTATTTTGAAGCAAGCACGTTCCAACTATTTCATTTCAGAGCTCTGTGTTTTACATTATGAAATACAGTACAATATGCACAACACAAAATATGTATATCATTCAATCAGTGACATACAGAATGTGACAAATTTTTTCACTTGAACACAAACACACATATATTATACAACAACTAATGATCATACTATTCAAGCAAGCCTTAAGATCTGACACAAACATGCACAAGTGTGTGTATAAGTCACCCGACATCTCATCTATCCAACCCAAACTACAGACACACACACACACACACGCACACGCCACACACACGCACCACACACACACACACAAATACACACACACAGAAACACACACACACATACACAGAAACACACACAACATTTCAAAAACACACACACACACACACACACACACACACACACAATTTTAAAACACACACACACACACACGCTCTCTCTCTCTCCCTCTCTCACACACACACACACACACCACACAACACACACACATACACACACAGACACACACACACACAATTTCAAAACACACACACACACACACACACGCTCTCTCTCTCTCCCTCTCACACACACACACACACACACACACACACACACACACACACACACACACAGACACACACACACACACACAACACACACACACACACACACACACACACACACAATCTTCAAAGATAAAAAGATATGGAGGACACCAACCTATCGCCCTGGAGACAGACACAGTGCCGTTGACCCTCCACACACCGAAGGCATTGGTTACAAATCCTCCAAGCTCCTCAATACGCCTCTTCTCATCCTGAAAATGACACAGAAAACAACTGTCCAGACACTCTGGGAAAAATCAATTCAAGTCAAAGTTCAAATAAAATCGACCAAGACCAAGCCAAGTTACTGTTATTGTTGTTTAAATCAATCGCTTCGTGCTGGAAGAATATCTCCATCACTTCCGTTTACTGCTTGGGTACGTGACGTCGATTTATCGACGGCGGACATTTGTATTTTTTTTAACGTCAGAAGCGTCAGTTATAAGGAAAACTCACTGGGAACCTAAACTAGGGTATGTTTACAGCATTTATTTACCTTAGACCGTTTGTGGCAATGTGAAACAAAGACAACAGTAGCCTTTTTTCAGCGCTACCCGCGACATGCGAATTTCGCAAATGGCGTCAAGGAAAGCAAGTGGAACCTTACAATTCTGTAAATATTTTGTGCTCTGGAGCAACTGTACGCAAAAACTGACAACTACCAGTAATCTTGTGATTTGAAACATCCATGGCATCGAAATCATGTTCTGGACTTCATCTAAAACTGTTTCTCAGTGTGTTCATATCCATCAAAAAAAAAAAATTACCCCCCTTTGGATACCTATTTGGATACCTCATCATTTACAAGTACACGGAATACCATAAATAAAGTAAGATTATTTGTAAAGATCTAATCCTGGTCTTTCTGTATCACTTTACTTTGTTTGTCTACTTTATTTGGTTGTTTTTCTATATTTTTTTAAAATGTGCTAGAAATCCTCCAAATTGAGGGGGCAGAATGACCCTGAAGACTGCGACTCGATTGAGTTAAAGCCCAGCCGACTGCATACAGTCATATCAGGGCTGTAACTGTTTCAAAACATATACAATACTTCAACAGGACAAAAAGATTAAATTAAGTACACATATCAATGCACTGGCACACATAATCTAAGGAGATGCCCCTGGAACTGACCACTCTGTCCAATTTATTGCACATTGGGTTTTAAAAAACAAACCTGAATACAAATTTAAACATAAATAAAGACACTAAAATATATATAAAAAGGGGGCCTAAATTACCTAAAATTGCTTTCACATATCTCATTTCCCTAGAGCCAAAAATGCACTTACCACATGTACCCAATTATGAATCCCAAGAGAAAGTACATAAGACTTTATTGAACACATACAGGTGAATGGACCAGCAAGGCAGGAAATAATAGGAAGAAATGACAGAAAACAGAGGAACAAGGCAGAAACACAGACAGTGACAGAAAAGAGGAAATTTCTAGCACAGAATTTCCAGAAGGTGGGGATACTATTTATACTGAAAGAGCCCCCGGCATAATCACAAGTTCTTGTTCATGAATATGTACACCTACCATGACAGAAATGTTCCTTAAAGACCTAGCAGCCAAACCAACAGATCAGGTGAGAAGAGTTAGTTCAGTTTTCATTCCCGCCTGCACACTGTACTTGTGTTATTGCAGAGCGGGGCACTATAAGGGATCTATGTGCATTCACTCACGCATTTGCAGAACTTGGGTAGGCCCTACAATTATATTATGATCAAGCTGAAAGTGATAAGCCTGCAGCCCTACTGCAGGCCCAGAAACAGTGCCACGGACCTAAACGTTTGTTTTTAGGTCCGTAGCGCCAGGCAGGACAAGCACACCAGACACTCGCTCCACCCATCATAGTTCAAATCTGCCCTGATCTGAAATGTTTCTGTCAATTTGTCATGGTACTTTCCAATAATGCAACATTATATTCGATGAACTATTAGGAGGTAATAATAGCTACCATTCCATCAAATATGAAGTTGTGTTATTGCCTCTGCATCAAACAACTTGAGAAAACACTGGAGAGATGTGATACCTGCTGTTACAAGGTTAGAAATGAAGCTGGCTCTTGGGCACACAGCGCTTTATTCAGTCAAAAATAGAAAGTCTTTCAAGTAATTAACTTCAAACAGAAATAGTGTGGGCAAGACTGTGTGTTTTCAGAAAGACACTGAGTTCCTGTACACACAACATAACACTAATAGTATACAATGCAAATACAGCAATCTTTTCTTGTTGTGTGCATGTCAACTTCACTGGCAATATTTGCATGGATATTTGTAGACAGTGTGCTTTGACTTTCTCCTATTTTTGATACTCATTTACTTTGACTTTCTATATTTGATGTTCATTTACTTCTTCTATTTTTAATGCTCATTTACTTTGACTTTCTATTTTTGATGCTCATTTATTCTGACTTTCTATGTTTGATGCTCATTTACTCTGACTTTCTATTTTTGATGCTCATTTACTCTGACTTTCTATTTTTGATGCTCATTTACTTTTTCTATTTTTGATGCTCATTTACTCTGACTTTCTATTTTTGATGCTCATTTACTCTGACCTTCTATTTTTTATGCTCATTTACTCTGACTTTCTATTTCTGATGCTCATTTCCTCTGACTTTCTATTTTTGATGCTCATTTACTTTTTCTATGTTTGATGCTCGTTTACTTTGACTTTCTCCTATTTCTGATGCCCATGACCTGCTACAACATTTGATTTACCAACACCAATACGCTAATGACTGTGAAAATGATTTCATGGTCCTACATGAACATTTTGATTTTGATTCTGGGCATTAAACCACAAAATTTATTAAGTAACATGACAGCAGTGTTATACAGCCAAATCACAATGGTAAAAAACATTATCTTAACCTTACCTTAAATTCACAACAAAAATCTAAAGACAGTATATCATGTATGTATGCATGCTGCACACACACACGCACGCACGCACGCACACACACACACACACACACACACACACACACACACACTCTCTCTCTCTCTCTCTCATAGTCTCTCATAATTAACGATATTTAACAGAAAAATATGCTAGAAAAAGACGCCCCTTTTGTCCGAATATTTTAGAAGATGAGTCCCATTTTCTGTTTGATTGTCCAGTCTATACAAACATCAGAAATAAGTATTTACAAGGAATCAATGGAAACAGCACTGATCCCTCATAGAGTATGGTCCTAAAATGTAAAAATTCAGAAAATTCCAGAAAATTGGCGATGTTCATATTTCACGCTTTAAAGCTTTGAGAAGAGGTAACACAGTCTGAAAATGTTTGTACAATGCTACTACAAAACGGAAGACATATGAAAAGTATGCAAGATGTATGTTAACTATGTAATCCCCTTCCCCCAATCTCTGGTTTGTGTATGGGTCGATGGCCTTCACTATAAACCATGTGTCAGTGTCAGTGTCAGTGTCTGTGTCAGTGTCAGTGTCTGTTCTGTGTCAGGTTTGTGTCTGTGTCAGTGTCAGTGTCAGTGTCAGTGTCAGTGTCAATGTCTGTGTCAGTGTCTGTGTCAGTGTCTCATAACTATAGTACAAGAACCAACCAACCAGCCAACCAACCATCCTTCAGACACCTCTGCATAAAATCAGTGAAACAAACACCAACAACACAAAAAGTAGTGAGTGTATGTTTGAAGCATCGTCTAACCTCTCTATTTGGTTTATGTGGAATCATGAGGGTGACGGCACGTCCATCCTTCACCAACATCACCTGCGAGTCTCCCAGCCACGACACTAGCAGTGCTCCCCCCTCAAAAACACACTCACCCCCGTGGATCCACTGCGCAGTTTCTGAAAATTTCAAACACAAAATCATCAGCATGTATGTGTTCGTCTTTACTTCCTTTCTGCCCCTCCTCCTGCGAAATACATCGCTCTACAATATAAATTTCAAACACAAAATCGTCAGCATGTATGTGTTCATCTTACTTCCTTTCTGCCCCTCCTCCTGCGAAATACATCGCTCTACAATATAAATTTCAAACACAAAATCATCAGCATGTATGTGTTCATCTTTACTTCCTTTCTGCCCCTTCTCCTGCGAAATACATCGCTCTACAATACATATAAATTTCAAACACAAAATCATTAGCATGTATGTGTTCATCTTTACTTCCTTTCTGCCCCTCCTCCTGCGAAATACATCGCTCTACAATATAAATTTCAAACACAAAATCATCAGCATGTATGTGTTCATCTTTACTTCCTTTCTGCCCCTCCTCCTGTGAAATACATCGCTCTACAATACAAATCACTGTCCTTGTCAATAACTAATTTCCAGTACTTTTTTCTTTTTTATGCAATCCAAAAATATGTTTCTTTCCCCCATCAACACTGCATGATCGATTGACATGTGATGAAGATATTTCATTATCATTCATTTTTATAGCTTCTTTCACAATGTACGTCTTACAGTTCATATGTTTTCATCATAACAGTATAGATTCTTGACATAAGTTTGCTCTATGTGCGTCTTTTTGTCACTCATGCTTTTGTGAAGTGTTACTGTTATTGTTGTCTAACTCTATTGTGACTGCACTTGCCACAGCTGAGCTCTCCTGCTGGCCTAGGGCTGCCACAGTGAAATCATTGAGAACCAGGTGCAAGTGAACTTAAATATCCATCGATTTCAGACAAAGAAGCCGGCAAAACGAAGCTGAAGCATTCCACCGAAGTTCCCTCCACAAGGGAAGCAACTGCCAACTACTAACTCATTAGCATAACAAAAGAGAGAGGGAGTTATATACCCTAGACCGTCTGTTACTATGATCGAAGTAGCCCGTCCTCAGTGAGAGCTCAGCTGTTACTTCCATCGAAGTAGCCCGTCGTCAAAGAGTTAAAGCCCAGCCGACAACATAGAACCATATCAGGGCTATAACTGTTTCAAAAAATACACATTACTTCAACAGAAAAAAAAAGCAAAGAAAACTGAAGGTGCTGCTCAAATTTTTATGTCAACACTACATGTATTTGTATTTCTCAGACCTGGTTGACAGCAGCAGATATTATGATAGGAAGTACCTGATACATCCCTACTAAAACACAATAAACAAACAAGCAAGCAAACAATTTCACAAGTTAATCACCTGCTCCTCTGCCTTTTTGGCAAACTGCCTGTCTGTGGCCATGTAGGCTCGCTTGAAGGCTAGTTCCGGGTTGGAGGCAAAGTTGGGATCTCGTAGGAGGTTGACGTGCAGCTGACTGGCTGAAAACATGGCTGCCTCTGACCCCGCGTGCCCGTCGAACACGGCATAGTACGACTGACTAGGACTGCCCTGTATCCACATTTCACATAACACTGATTTACACTTTCCCCATCAAACGTCTCCACACATGCTCCTCTCCAACCACTTCATAAGAAGCAAACAAGCAAATCTCAACCCTTTGATACCCCACCCTATCCACCAACTGCAAAAACTTAACCCTTTGACTCCCTCATCCTACCCACCAGCATCCTGCAGGAAGCTGGTGGATAGCACGAGAGAATCAAAGGGTTAAGTTTTTGCTTTGCTAGCATGGTTGATAATACAGGATGCTCATGGACAGGGTGCGGGAGTCAAAGGGTCAAGTAAATTTGTCAAAACTAACAAACAACAACAAAGCAGCACAAACCTTTCATACTGTAAAGAAAATTACTTGAGAACATTAACCCTTTGACTCCCGCACCCTATCCACCAGCACCCTGCACTACCAACCATGCCAGCAAAGCATAAACTCAATTCTTTGATTCACTCACCCTGTCCACCAGCTTCCTGCAGAAAGGTGGTTGATGAGGTGAGGGAATCAAAGGGTTAAGTTTTTGGCAGTTGGTGGATAGGGTGCGGGAGTCAAAGGGTTAAACATCTATGCCTACGTTATGGGAAAAAGCGTAAACACAATACTTTGTAAATGATCTTAGTTTCTGAACAAAGTGAACTATTTTGAATGGCTTTCACAAAGATGGTATAAGCAACTATTAACAAAAACAAAGAATGTTTTCTACATTAACTGAATGAGACCACACGCTACTGGCCCTAAGCTATTTCCAGTACTGCAGCCCTTTTTGACACTTCCAAAAAAAAATTACAAAATTTTAGTTTTCACTGCATGCACAACAAACCTGTATCAAATGTATTCCCTCCCTCTTTACCTCTTCACCAACATATAAATGAATTGTGTAAAATGAAAATGCATCTTATCTCAATTTTGCAAAAGTAGTAGAAAATGGTTCTGAGAAAACTTTTTGCCACTGACGAGGGCAGGTGCTCTGTAATGGACACAAAAGCTAAGAGTAACTAACACTAAAGCCCAAAGAAAAAAGTACAGAAAATTAGTCACTGACAAGGACAATGATTTGTACTGTAGAGGAGTGTTCTGAGCTTACTGTTTTTGTACTTTGTATCTGCTTCTAAGCTAGCTGAATGGGTAGCGCAAACTGTGTTAGATCTGAGAAGTTCTATACAACATGAGAGATAATTCTCAAGAGTTATGTCCTTTGACTACATTTTACTGCTGAATTTTACAGAAATGTCTTCCAGAATCTTTTTTGTACATATGCATAAGTCCAAAGTGTCTCCACAACTGGAAAACAATATAAAAGCCACTCTAAAACACACAGGAAGCCTGAAATTCATGTTGCGTCTCACTTAGCAAACATAAAAGCTATTAAACGCAAGCACACCATAGCATACACACAGTTTCTACCTCCTAACTATCACTATAATCAAAGTCAGCATCTACATACATAACTACTCCAATAACAATTGTGCTTGAGGGCCATATGTCACTGATACTCACAGGGCAACCATCCTCTCTAACAACCACTTCCTCATGACTAGGCACTGAATTGCCATCACTGTCACATCACTCCCAAATCCAACATGTATGCCTTTGACTCCTCAACCCATACCACCAGCTGCGAAAACTAACATTTTGACCCCTCACTCTATCCACCACTATCTCATGAAGCTGATGGGTGTGAGGAGTACAAGGTTAAGTTTTGGGTTTGCATCACTTATGACGAATACAGTTCTGGACAGGGTGCAGACTCAAGGTCAAACCCCTCCATAACACCCTTTCCGTAACTCTTTCCACACTCTTGAAACGCAAACTGTTTTGTTCAGATCAGCAGCATTACGATAACCAATGATGATGCTGGTGACTATGTCATCAAACACCTTGACAAAGAAACTGAAACACAACATACACGAACGATAATCACCACCATGTTGGAAATAACTTTTTCGTTCATACAATGTAAAGGATACATTCCATACACAACAAACTGATGTTAATTCATGAGTTGTACATGATGAATTGCAGACAAGGCGTGCAGCAGTAACAAGATGTATGGGATATGATCACATACAGACAAGGCGTGCAGCAGTAACAATAGAGCTGTATATGGGATGTGATCACATACAAAGTCTCAGAGAGTTTATACAGGAGCAACTGAACTCATGAACTGGTAGATCCCACTGCATGTATTTTCCTGCTTATTACAGTATTATTTTGAATTCTTAAAGACAAAACATGTATTTATGTACATGTTTCCACTTTGTATAACCTGCCATACCAAACAATACAGAAATCAGACAAGGAACAAATCACAAAACGAAATATAAAGCAGATAATCATCACATCATCATCATCATCATCATCATCATCATCATCATCATCATCATCATGACCAAGCAGACAGTATTGTTTGCAAACACTTCTGTAACACATCACAATAGTTTTTCTGATAAACAACACAAGCAATGAAATAGGCTGCAACCAAGGAAACGGGAAACCCCGGAGGAAATCCTCACTTTGAATACACTTTGAGGAAGAACTGTTCCGTCCTCTCAGCTACAAATCAAATTTATGACCATGTCCGGTGAGTGCTTGCTCAATTATGTATCCGGTTATCTATTTTCCTTTAGCTGGAAAAAGAAATCTGCTTAAGAAGTAACAAAAATTATCAATGATATGAAATCCATTAGTAATTCTTTCAACCATTCTGATATTAACATTCACAAGAAGTCAACAAGAAACACCACGAGGGTGGAGACAGGACCCACACCCACAAGGTGTTTCTTGCTAACTTCTTTTTTCATTAATATCAGAAACACACACACACACACACACACACACACACACAACACACACACCACGCAAACACACACACACACACACACACACACACACACACACACACACACACACACACACACACTAACATTTTTTGTTAGCTTTACCTTCCCCTCCTCAAAAATAATTGTTTTGTTTTTTTTAAGATCAAAATTGATAATTTTCATATACCCTCTTCACTCCTCCTGTATTCCCCCCCCCCCCCCTTTGTTTTTTGTTTTGTTTTGTTGTTTGTCTAGTGAATAGACATTAAATCGAAGACCACCACACACACACACTCACACACACACACACATATATTTATATATATATATATATATATATATATATATATATATATTATATATATAATATTATTATAATATATATAATATAATATATATATACACACACACACACATATACAATAATTTATATATATACATACATACATGCATACATACATATATACATACATATACATACACACACACATATATATACATATACATACATACATACACACATATATACACACATACATACACACATACATACATACATACAAACACACAGTTATACCCATGCTGTGCGGGCATTACGTTGCTACACAGCCTGCATACTCCATCCTTGGTGGGTGTACACACTGGGTGTTTCCATGTTTCCATAAGCCACTGGACACTGGCATCACCAACAGGATCTTTAACATGCATATCTGATGTTCTTGGAGTGTATACACACACACAGGGTTTAGGAATAAGCAGGTCTGCACACACGTTGACCTAGGAGATTGGAAAAATCACCACCCCGTATCCAGCAGGTGGAAGATACCTGTGGAAGATCAACTCCCAGATATTCCACCCGACGCCAGACATCTTACCCATTCGACTACTGCGCCCGTCAGATTTCATTATATGAGTGAGAAAGTTCGTATGTGTGGGGTGATCAGAATCCGATCAACATTTCGATCTTGAGAGTCTGGTGTTTTGTACAAGAGGGACGGACTCACTAAGCTCAAGACAATATTATGCACTGTACCCAATCTGCCAACCATTATCTGGAAACCACCTACGCCTGCTCAACACCCTGTTCACTGGTATGGTCTTGATACTGGGAAGAAGGGAATAACATTGTTGTTGTTAGTATTGTTTAAAGCCCAGCCGACTGTATAGAGCCATATCAGGGCTATACCTGTTTCAAAACACACACAATACTTCAACAGACATGAAAAGTAAAAGAAAATTAAAATTAAGTACACATATCAATGCATTCACACACATAATCTTAGGAGAAGCCTGTGGTGCTGACCACTCCATCCAATCTATCGCGCAGGGGATTTAAGAAAACACACCTGAATGCAAATTTAAACATAACTAAGGACACTAAAACATATATAAAAACGGGCCATAGTTACATAAAACTGCTTCTGCATATCTCATTCCCTAGAGCCAAAAATGCACCTAAATACATGTACCCAGTTATCAATCCTAACAAAAGTATGTAAGACTTTATCAAACACTTATAGGTGAATGGGCCAGCAAGGCAGGAAAAGATACGAAGAATGACAGAAAGCAAAGCAACGAGGCAGAAACAAAGAGAGGGTAGAAAAGAGGAAATTTCTAGCACAGAATTTCCAGAAGGTGGGGATACTATTTTTACGGAAAGAGCCCTGGGCATCACCACAGGGGGAATTTTGAAGAAAAAAAAGACCATATCTATGTCCATTAAGCATTCATATTCAATTTTGTTGCATTCTGAATTGTACCACATCGACGGACAGTAACAGTGCGCAGACAAACCTGCAGTTGGAAAAGTGTGTTGAGATCAGGCAGGACGACATGACGGTCCTCCATCCTACGCCGGGTGTTCTTGATGGCGTGGACAGACACGGGAAGGTGGGGGGAGAGGGGCGCACAAACCCTGGCAACTGCTGGTTCCATTCCATGCACACCTTGTACACCTGTACTTCTGTCTCCCGCTGCAACCGCCTCAACTCCACTCCTGCACAAGTTGCAAAAGTCATTTGTACGTTTTCTCCAGGAGGGAGGGAGGGAGGGATACAAGAGGAGAAAGGTATATGGGAGGATGCAAGAGAATGAAAGGACGGATGGGAGGGGAGGACAAGCAAGTAGAAAATAAAGGATGAGAAGATTAGCACATGCGCGCGCGCACACGCACGCACCACACACACATGCAACACACACACACACAATGCACCACACACACACACATGCACGTGCGACACACACACACGCATGCACACACAACACACGCACACACCAGCACAACACACAACACACACACACACGACACACACACCATGCGCACACACACCACATCACACACACACACAACACACCCCACACACCCACACACACACACAACACAACACACACACACACCACACACACACACACACACGCCACACACACACACACACACACACACACACACACACACACACCACACACAACACACACACACACACACACACACACACACACCACACACACACACACACACACACACACCACACACACACACACACACACACACACACACACACACAACACACACGACACAACACACACACACACACAACACACAACACACCATACACAACACAACAACACAAACACAACCCCCATAACAAGAGAAAAAAGGGGAAATTAAAAAAACAAACATGAAGTGAAGGAAGCAGGAACAACGAAATGTTCACAGTTCATATTGCTTATAGCCCAGCCGACTACTACAGCCATATCAGGGCTAACACCACATCAAAAAACAACAACCAGGTTAAGAAAAAAGACAACAGTTAAAAACCATGCTCACCATTAACCCTGCAAGTGAGTAGGAAAATATACTGTCAAACAAATGAAAGCTACAGTGAGAGGATGATGACCGTAAGAACAAGAAAAACAACAGTTCCCCTCCACCCACCCATCCCATAAAAACAACAACAAAAAACAGATAAAAGAAGGACGGTGATGGGACAAATGTAATATATTTTCCAGAGGGAAGAGCAGCACACACTGCATATATATAAAAATATGTTGAAGAGCAGAATTGCATATGAAAATATTATTTCCTCGAAGAGCAGCAACATGCATACATAGAAAAATGTTATTTCCTTGGAAGAGCAGCACACATTGCATACATAGAAAATATGTTATTTCCTCTGGAAGAGCAGCACACATTGCATACATAGAAAATATGTTATTTCAAGTAAAACAAAAACCACTACAAAGAAACCTGACTTACGGCTGTTGCGTGGTGCAGGGGACAACTTTTGGGAGTTGTCCTTGCCGTTCTGATTGGGATGGAGGTCCTGCTGTGCTCTCCTGAACGCTTCCCTCGATAGATGTTCTGCCAAGCCATGGGGACACTCACTGAAACACATCATGTACGTGTGCTTAGTGAAGTAGTTAAAGACTGACACAAACGCTGAATTAACAAGAAATTGTGTACATGCGTATGTGCACATATCTGTGCACACACATGCATGTATGTCCCCCATCGACTCACACATTGTCATTTTGTCATTTTGTTTAGAGCCCTGCCGACTGCATAGACTGAAAGACCATATCAGGGCTATAACTCTTTCAAAACATATACAATACTTCAACAGGTGGGGGGAAAAAAAGGAAAAGAACATTAAGTACACTATCTGCATTCACACAATGCATTCACACACATAAACTAAGGAATGTCCCTGCATTGACCACATGTCCAATTATTGCAAGGGGGATTTAAAAAACAAAACCTGAATACAAACTTATACATAACTAAGGGCACTGAAACAAAATTAATATAAAAAAAAAACCAGGCCTTGATTACCTAATATTGCTTCCACATATCTCACTTCCCTGGAGCCAAAAATGCACCCAATACATGTACCCAGTTATCAATCCTACAAGAAAATATGTAAGACTTTATCAAACACATACAGGTGAGACCATCATCATCATCATCATCAAGTGCCTTGCCACATGGCGTTGGCGATCATGGCCTTCCATCTGTTTCTATCTCTTGTTGCCTCAAGCACCTTTTCCACCCTCTTTGTCTTCAGCCACTCTGCAAGCCCATCCAATATCTTCTCCCTGGGTCTACCTGGTGCTCTCTTTCCCTCCAGCTTTCCCGTTGTGACCAGGTGCTCCAATTCCCCTTTCCTCACAAAATGTCCTATAAATGTTGCCTGTCTCTTCCTAATCTTCCTTATGAATGATCTTCTCGTGTCTGTCTCCATCAAGACTGTCTCGTTTGTTTTCTTTGCTGTCCATGGAACTCTCTACATTCTTCTTAGAAACCACATCTCAGCTGCCTCAATCTTGTTCTGGCTTTGCTTGAGACCAGCAAGACAGAAACTGTGCAGTCACATAATACCTGCACAATGTGGACCTAACAATCAGAACAACATGCACTCACACTTCGAAAGCTTGTTATTACTTGGAACGCAGGAGACGAAGAAATTGTACACATACTTACAAATGCCTAGACAAAAATTTACACTTGCTTGCTTGCTCTCTCTCTCTTGTTTCCGTTCTGTTGCACACATGCATGCGTGCGTGCACACACACACATACACACACACAACTTCCTCTAATACAATTAGCTCTTGGTTTTCCGAAACCCTCTTCCTTGCTCTCTCTCTTTGTTTTCTGTTCTGTTGCACACATGCACGCGTGCATACATACACACACATACACAAACACACACAACTTCCTCTAATACAATTAGCTCTTGGTTTTTCGAAACCCTCAGCAAGTTCTTTCCTCAAAAATCCATCAATCAACATCGCCCACCACTTCCTGATCACAAGATCTGTAATTAAACAGGAAGAACAAACAGTGTCCACCATAGAGATATATACATTATATGATACATACACATGTATATATCTATATACTTATATGTATACATATATATGTATACATATGCATATACATTATATATATATGCGTATATATATATATATATATATATATATATATATATATATATATATTATATATATATATATATACACACACACATATACATGTATAGATGCATATATATATATATTTCATATTCTATGTTTTCAACCTAAGTATTGATCTAATTCCACCAGCACAAAGAGAGAGAGAGAGAGAGAGAGAGAGAGAGAGAGAGAGAGAGAGAGAGGAGTATATGTGTGTGTGTCTGTGTGTGTGTGTCTGTGTGTGTTTGTGTGTTGTTGTTGTGTGTGTTGTGTGTTGTTGTGTGTGTGTGTGTGTGTGTGTGTTGTGTGTGTGTGTGTGTGTGTGTGTTGTGTGTGTGTTGTGTGTGTGTGCTGTGTGTGTCTGTGTGTGTGTGTGTGTGTGTGTGTGTGTGTGTGTGTGTGTGTGTGTGTGTGTGTGTGTGTGTGTGTGTGTGTGTGTGTGTGAGTGTGTGTGTGAGTGAGTGAGTGAGTGAGGAGTGAGAGAGAGAGAGAGAGAGGAAAGATGGGTGGTGGTAATGAATGAATATAAACTTTACAACTTTCCCAGTTACTGATTTATCTCTCCCACCTCAACCTTCAACTCCATAGTACCACTACCAGTGTCCAGAAGCTCAAGGAACAGGCCGTCCCTGACTTTGACAGACAATTAAAATCTTTTACCTGCAGGGTAAAAGTAGACAGACAAATCCCCTCTGTCAGGAAATGCCACCCATTTTCACTGCCACATTCATCCCATCTCTTTGTACATGGTTGTTTTGTAATCTTACCATCAACACGATCAACAGTGGCACATTCTTCCTCTGTGTACATCAACATGATCAACAGTGGCACATTCTTCCTCTGTGTACATCAACATGATCAACAGTGGCACATTCTTCCTCTGTGTACATCAACAACGATCAACAGTGGCACATTCTTCCTCTGTGTACATCAACACGATCAACAGTGGCACATTCTTCCTCTGTGTACATCAACATGATCAACAGTGGCACATTCTTCCTCTGTGTACATCAACATGATCAACAGTGGCACATTCTTCCTCTGTGTACATCAACATGATCAACAGTGGCACATTCTTCCTCTGTGTACATCAACACGATCAACAGTGGCACATTCTTCCTCAGTGTACATCAACATGATCAACAGTGGCACATTCTTCCTCTGTGTACATCAACACGATCAACAGTGCACATTCTTCCTCTGTGTACATCAACATGATCAACAGTGGCACATTCTTCCTCTGTGTACATCAACATGATCAACAGTGGCACATTCTTCCTCTGTGTACATCAACACGATCAACAGTGGCACATTCTTCCTCTGTGTACATCAACATGATCAACAGTGGCACATTCTTCCTCTGTGTACATCAACACGATCAACAGTGCACATTCTTCCTCTGTGTACATCAACACGATCAACAGTGGCACATTCTTCCTCTGTGTACATCAACACGATCAACAGTGCACATTCTTCCTCTGTGTACATCAACATGATCAACAGTGCCACAATCTTCCTCTGTGTACATCAACATGATCAACAGTGGCACATTCTTCCTCTGTGTACATCAACAGATCAACAGTGCCACATTCTTCCTCTGTACATCAACATGATCAACAGTGGCACATTCTTCCTCTGTGTACATCAACACGATCAACAGTGCCCCATTCTTCCTCAGTGTACATCAACACGATCAACAGTGCCACACTTTTCCTCAGTGTACATCAACATGATCAACAGTGCCACATTCTTCCTCTGTGTACATCGACATGATCAACACACATTCTTCCTCAGTAGTACATCAACATGATCAACAGTGCACATTCTTCCTCAGTGTACATCAACACGATCAACAGTGGCCACATTCTTCCTCTGTGTACATCAACATGATCAACAGTGCCACATTCTTCCTCAGAGTACATCAACACGATCAACAGTGCCACATTCTTCCTCAGTGTACATCAACATGATCAACAGTGCCACATTCTTCCTCAGTGTACATCAACATGATCAACAGTAGCACATTCTTCCTTAGTGTACATCAACAGATCATCACACCATTCTTCCTCAGTGTACATCAACATGATCAACAGTACCACATTCTTCCTCAGTGTACATCAACACGATCAACAGTGCCACATTCTTCTCAGTGTACATCAACATGATCAACAGTACCACATTCTTCCTCTGTGTACATCAACACGATCAACAGTGGCACATTCTTCCTCAGTGTACATCAACATGATCAACAGTGCCACATTCTTCCTCTGTGTACATCAACATGATCAACACACATTCTTCCTCAGAGTACATCAACATGATCAACACACATTCTTCCTCTGTGTACATCAACACGATCAACACACATTCTTCCTCTGTGTACATCAACACGATCAACAGTACCACATTCTTCCTCTGTGTACATCAACACGATCAACAGTGCCACACTCATCCTCAGCGTACATCAACACGATCAACAGTGCCACATTCTTCCTCAGTGTACATCAACACGATCAACAGTGCCACATTCTTCCTCAGTGTACATCAACATGATCAACATACATTCTTCCTCAGTATACATCAACATGATCAACACACATTCTTCCTCAATGTACATCAACATGATCAACACACATTCTTCCTCAGTGTACATCAAGAGTACCACATTCTTCCTCAGTGTACATCAACACGATCAACAGTGCCACACTCATCCTCAGTGTCTTCCTAGTAGCTTTGCACATCTTCATGAGCCAATTGTTGTGATCTCTGCATCGCCTGTATCTTCGTCATCTAGTGACTCAATCATCTGACAAAAGCTCATGGCTACATTCGTTTGGTTATTGTTTTGTTAGTTTTGTTTAAAAGTCCAGCCAACTGCACAGAGCCATATCAGGGTTATGACTGCTTCAAAACATACACAATACTTCAACAGGACAAAAAAAAACAGAAAATAAAATAAAGTACACATATCAATGCACTCGCCCACATAATCTAAGGAGATGCCCCTTGGTGTTCACCACTCCGTCCAATTTATGGTACAGGGGATTTAAAAAAACATATCTGAATACAAATTTAAACGTTAGTTAGGACACTAAAACATATATACACACAGACCCAAATTACCTAAAATTGTTTCCGCAATCTCACTTCCCTAGAGCCAAAAAATGCACTTAATACATGTACACAATTATCAATCCTTAGAGAAAGTAAGTAAGACTTTATTGAACACATACAGGTGAATGGACCAGCAAGGCAGAAAATGATAGGAAGAAATGACAGAAAGCAAAGGAGGAAGACAGAAACTAAGAGAGTGACAGAAAGGCGGAAATTTCCAGCACAGAATTCCCAAAAGGTGGGGATAC
>JAPXFY010000025.1:55752293-55792293 GCA_030674185.1 Monoplex corrugatus
GGGAAGGGAGAAGAATATATATATATGTACAGTGAAGCAGAGGGAGAAGGCACTGACAGGAAGACTGAGGGGGGCCAGCCAGCCCTAAATGTGTGTGTGTGTGTGTGTGTGTGTATGTGTGTGTGTGTGTGTGTGTGTGTGTGTGTGTGTGTGTGTGTGTGTGTGTGTGTGTGTGCGTGCATACATATATATTATATATTATATATATTATATATATATATATATATATATATATATATATATATATATATATATATATATATATATATATATAAATGCACATGTGTGATGAAGCAGTGTGTATTTGCGTTGTCACAGGCACGTAACTGTCTGAGCCTGTGTGTAAGACAAAGGAAATGTCAGAGAAACAGTGTTCTGAACAACACACCTACTCCAAGAAGGAGAAGCCATACTATTACTGTATACATCTGTACACACCTCCTCATAACAGTTACACAACAACCTCTGTGCCAAGGAAAAGTCATAAGTGACCAAAAGGAAGGGGTAAAAGTACTTCCCCACTTGTTTAGTTCAAGCTTTACATCATCCTATATTCTGCGTAATTTCAACCTAAATTTAGGGGTGGGTTACTGTATTTGCGTTATTTTTGTTTGAAGCCCAGCCGACTGTGTAGAGCCGTATCAGGGCTATAACCGTTTCAAAACATACACAATACTTCAACAGGAAAAAAAAAAAAGGAAAAGAAAATTCAGTCTACATCATTCGTTCGTTCTCTGATTTAGCGCCTTTTCACTATGAGTGATATTAGACGGAAGGATACATTCAACATATTCGCACACATAATCTAACGCTGACCACTCCATCCAATTTATTGCACAGATAATTTAAAAAACCAACCTGAACACAAATGTCAACATAACTAAGGACACTAAGACATATACAAAACAGGCCTAATTACCTAAAACTGCTTCCGCAAATCACATTTTCCTAGAGCCAAAAATGCACTTAATACACCTACCTATCAATCCTAAGAGAAAGTAGTTCAGACTTTATCAAACACAAACAGGTGAATGGAGCAGCAAGACAGAAAATGACAGAAAGAGATGACAGAAAACAAAGGGGGAAGAAACAAACAAACACAGTGACAGAAAAGAGGAAATTTCTAGCACAGAATGTCCATAAAGTGGGGATACTATTTACACTGAAAGAGCCCCCCCTCCCCTCCATCCCCCCCCCCCCACATGGGGGGGTTGGGGTGGGTGGGAGGGGAGACATTTTGTAGATGTGAAAAGTGTCAAGTCCTCTTTGGGCTCAGCTCACACCGAGGCAGACGTCTACAAAGGGATCCAAACATACTCTCTTTACCTGCTGTATTTCTTTGTCATTATTTTAAGTTCTAGGCAGATATGTATGTTAATATACTAACAGAACATTCATTGCTATCGGCACATATGTTCGGACTAACAGCTTTCCCCAGCCACAGAACAGTACCGTTTGTCACTGGGTCCGTATGATTCTGATTTACCACACTGTTATTGTCAGTGGGTTTGTATGATTCTGATTTATCATACTGTTATTGTCACAAGGTTTGTATGATTCTGATTTATCATACTGTTATTGTCAGTGGGTTTGTATGATTCTGATTTATCATACTGTTATTGTCACTGGGTTTGTAAATTGTATGAATCTGATTTATCATACTGTTATTGTCAGTGGGTTTGTATGATTCTGATTTATCATACTGTTATTGTCACTGGGTTTGTATGAATCTGATTTATCATACTGTTATTGTCACAAGGTTTGTATGAATCTGATTTATCATACTGTTATTGTCAGTGGGTTTGTATGATTCTGATTTATCATACTGTTATTGTCAGTGGGTTTGTATGATTCTGATTTATCATACCATTATTGTCACAAGGTTTGTATGAATCTGATTTATCATACTGTTATTGTCACTGGGTTTGTATGATTCTGATTTATCATACTGTTATTGTCAGCGGGTTTGTATGATTCTGATTTATCATACCGTTATTGTCAGTGGGTTTGTATGAATCTGATTTATCATACTGTTATTGTCAGTGGGTTTGTATGATTCTGATTTACCATACTGTTATTGTCACTGGGTTTGTATGATTCTGATTTACCATACTGTTATTGTCAGTGGGTTTGTATGATTCTGATTTATCATATTGTTATTGTCAGTGGGTTTGTATGAACCTGATTTATCATACTGTTATTGTCAGTGGGTTTGTATGAATCTGATTTATCATACTGTTATTGTCACTGGGTTTGTATGAATCTGATTTATCATACTGTTATTGTCACTGGGTTTGTATGATTCTGATTTATCATACTGTTATTGTCAGTGGGTTTGTATGATTCTGATTTATCATACCGTTATTGTCAGTGGGTTTGTATGAATCTGATTTATCATACTTTTATTGTCACAAGGTTTGTATAAATCTGATCTATCATACTGTTATTGTCACAAGGTTTGTATGAATCTGATTTATCATACTGTTATTTATCATACTGTTATTATCAAAAGGTTTCTATGAATCTGATTTATCATACTGTTATTGTCAAAAGGTTTGTATAAATCTGATTTATCATACTGTTATTTATCATACTGTTATTGTCAGTGGGTTTGTATGATTCTGATTTACCATACTGTTATTGTCACTGGGTTTGTATGATTCTGATTTATCATACTGTTATTGTCAGTGGGTTTGTATGATTCTGATTTATCATACTGTTATTGTCACAGGGTTTGTATGAATCTGATTTATCATACTGTTATTGTCACAGGGTTTGTATGATTCTGATTTATCATACTGTTATTGTCACTGGTTTGTATGAATCTGATTTATCATACTGTTATTGTCACAAGGTTTGTATGAATCTGATTTATCATACTGTTATTGTCACATGGTTTCTATGATTCTGATTTATCATACTGTTATTGTCAAGGGTTTGTATGATTCTGATTTATCATACTGTTATTGTCACAAGGTTTGTATGAATCTGATTTATCATACTGTTATTGTTACATGGTTTGTATGATTCTGATTTATCATACTGTTATTGTCACGGGTTTGTATGAATCTGATTTATCATACGTTATTGTTACATGGTTTGTATGAATCTGATTTATCATACTGTTATTGTTACAAGGTTTGTATGAATCTGATCTATCATACTGTTATTGTACATGGTTTGTATGAATCTGATTATCATACTGTTATTGTCATGGGTTTGTATGAATCTGATTTATCATACTGTTATTGTCATGGTTTGTATGAAACCTGATTTATCATACTGTTATTGTCACAAGGTTAGTATGAATCTGATTTATCATACTGTTATTGTCACAGGTTTGTATGAATCTGATTTATCATACTGTTATTGTCACTGGTTTGTATGATTCTGATTTATCATACTGTTATTGTCAGTGGTTTGTATGATCTGATTTATCATACGTTATTGTCAGTGGGTTTGTATGAATCTGATTTATCATACTTTTATTGTCAAGGGTTTGTATGAAATCTGATTTATCATACTGTTATTGTCACAATGGTTTGTATGAATCTGATTTATCATACTGTTATTTATCATACATGTTATTGTCAAAGGTTTTATGAATCTGATTTATCATATTGTTATTGTCAAGGTTTGTATAAATCTGATTTATCATACTGTATTATCATATGTTATTGTCAGTGGGTTTGTATGATCTGATTTATCCCTACTGTTATTGTCAGGTTTGTATGATTCTGATTTATCATACTGTTATTGTCAAAGGTTTGTATGAATCTGATTTATCATACTGTTATTGTCACAAGGTTTGTATGAATCTGATTTATCATACTGTTATTGTCACAAGGTTTGTATGAATCTGATTTATCATACTGTTATTGTCACAAGGTTTGTATGAATCTGATTTATCATACTGTTATTGTCACAAGGTCTGTATGATATCTGATTTATCATACTGTTATTGTCACAGGTTTGTATGAATTGATTTACCATACTGTTATTGTCACATGGTTTGTATGAATTGATTTATCCATACTGTTATTGTCACTGGGTTCATATGAATCTGATTTATCATACTGTTATTGTCACTGGTTCTATGAATTGATTTATCATACTGTTATTGTCACTGGGTTCTATGAATATGATTTACATACTGTTATTGTACATGTTATTATGAATTGATTTACCATACTGTTATTGTACTGGTTGTCATCAATGATTGATTACCATACTGTTATTGTACAGGTTCTATGAATTGATTCTACCATATGTTATTGTCACTGGGTTTGTATGAATTGATTTATCATACTGCTATTGTCACGGTTAGATAAATTGATTCTCATACTGTTATTGTCACTGGGTATATATGAATTGATTTACCATATGTTATTGTCACAAGGTTATATGAATCTGATTTACCATCTATGTTATTGTCACTAGGTGTATGAATCTGATTTATCATATGTTATTGTCCTAGGTTTGAATCTGATTTATCAATGTTATTGCCATGGGTTGTATGAATCTGATTTACCATATTGTTATTGTCATGGGTCTATGAATATGATTTACCATATTGTTATTGTCATGGGTTCTATGAATTGATTTATCATACTGTTATTGTCATGGGTTTATGAATCTGATTTACCATATTGTTATTGTCAGTGGGTTTGTATGAATTGATTTATCATATTGTTACTGTCAGTGGTTTGTATGAAACTGATTTATCATATTGTTATTGTCATGGGTTTGTATGAATCTGATTTACATACTGTTATTGTTACAAGGTTTGTATTGAATCTGATTTATCCATACTGTTATTGTCCATAGGTTTGTATTATCTTGTATTTATCATAATGCTATAGTCAACAAGGTAGTATGAATTGATTTATCATACTGTAATTGTCACAGGTTGTATGATCTGATTTATCATACTGTTATTGTCACAAGGTTTGTATGATTCTGATTTATCATACTGTTATTGTCACTGGGTTTGTATGAATATGATTTACCATACTGTTATTGTCATTGGGTCCATATGAATATGATTTACCATACTGTTATTGTCACTGGGTCCATATGAATATGATTTACCTTATTGTTATTGTCACTGGGTCCATATGAATATGATTTACCTTATTGTTATTGTCACTGGGTCCATATGAATATGATTTACCTTATTGTTATTGTCACTGGGTCCATATGAATATGATTTACCTTATTGTTATTGTCACTGGGTCCATATGAATATGATTTACCATACTGTTATTGTCACTGGGTCCATATGAATATGATTTACCATATTGTTATTGTCACTGGGTCCATACGAATATGATTTACCATACTGTTATTGTCACTGGGTCCATACGAATATGATTTACCATGTTGTTATTGTCACTGAGTCCATAAATATTATTTACCTTATTGTTATTGTCACTGGGTCCATACGAATATGATTTACCATATTGTTATTGTCACTGGGTCCATATAAATATGATTTACCTTATTGTTATTGTCACTGGGTCCATATGAATATGATTTACCATATGTTATTGTCACTGGGTCCATATGAATATGATTTACCTTATGTTATTGTCACTGGGTCCATAGAATATGATTTACCTTATTGTTATTGTCACTGGGTCCATATGAATATGATTTACCATACTGTTATTGTCACTGGGTCCATACGAATGATTTACCTTATTGTTATTGTCACTGGGTCCATATGAATATGATTTACCATATTGTTGTCACTGGGTCCATACGAATATGATTAACCATACTGTTATTGTTACTGGGTCCGTGTGAATCTAATCTACCATACTGTTATTGTCCTGTGTCTGTATTAATCTGATCTACCAATTTCTTCTTCTTCTTTATTTTCTTTGTTTATTTCATAGGAGTTTAGTAAGTAAAACCAAGAAAGAAGTCATTAAGTTTATACAAAGTGGAAAGATCAAATCTAGTGTGCCCAGTGTGGCAGTTCCTCTGAATGTGACTGGTCTTGGGATTGTGACAGAGGAGCTGGGTTTGCTAAGCTCGAATGGAGAGACATGACTGTACCTTTGTAGAAAACAAATGGAGAGAAATGACTGTAGAGGATAAGAACCCTTCCATCAACCTCTTCCATCCCCATTTTTCAAAAAAAAATCTCAGCAGCAGCAGGAGAACATTACAGAGAGGCAAACCTGTCTAGTTCTGGCAGCAGCCACCTGAAGCCCAGAGCAGGTAAATTAATGTACACAGTCCCCTAGATAAGATTTCCTGCAGGCACCATGTAGTGAGTCTTCACAGACTGACTGCAGCTACCTATACATACATGTGTATCTGTGACTGACTTCACACTGCTTGCCATCTCACCAGAGCACTTGCCAAACACACACACATAGCTGAGATGTTGGTGCATGGATGCTTATGTACAAATATCCTGTACATGCCTGCTTTTGTACAATACATCAGTATCAGCATTATGGTGTGCATGCACTCACTCACTAACTCACTCATTCTCCACACACACACGCGCCGCACACACACACACACATACACACACACACATGCACGCACCACACACACACGCACGCCACACACACACACACCACACACACCACACACACACACACACACACACGCACGCATGCACACACACACACACACACACACACACACACACACACACACACACACACACACACACACACACAATATACACACACACACTCGTATACATGTGTTTGCATATCGTACACAAACTGTGTCTGTCCCTGTGTAATTCTCACCGTTTTACTCACTGTGTATCACTGTATTCATACAACAGCTCAAGGAACTTTCCTGTTTTACATGCAAGAAGTGTCCCCATGCCCTTGGCAGTTTACACAAGTGTAAGAATGAAAGCGGAGCCCTTTGCGTGACCTGGCTTTGGCCACATTAGCTTGGGACCCTTTGACAGTATATTATGTAATAAGTACCCTCAGCATATCTGTGCTGTACACAAATGGCGGCCCTTCAATGAATTGCTGCATTATGTATGCATGCATGGTTCGCTTCCTCGTGTCTGGAAAAAACTGCCTGGACCCTCTGTTAAGGAGAGATAACTCAGACTGCATGAAGTTAGGCCCCTTCACTTTATGGAATGATAACACTGAAAGACTTGAGCCTGTGGTACACTCCAAGCGGAAGTGTCCATGAAATAGCTGAGTTTGTGAATGTCACATCAATTCCTGTAACTAAACACGTGAAATCTAGTATACAGGGGACTTCACATAAAACTATGTTAGGTTGATCTTGGGCACAATTATATGCAACAACACCGGCTTTGGGGACATTTTTGGCATACTGCACCACAGAGAGAGAGAGAGAGGGGGGGAGAGAGAGAGAGAGAGAGAGAGAGCGTGTGTATGCGTGCATGCATGTGTGTGCATGTGCTCACATGCATGTATGCTTATGAACGAGCATATATCTATGCATGTGCTTGAGTGCATGATTTTAAATATGACTGTGTGAATGTATGAGTGAGTGATGAGAGTGAGTGTGTGTGTGTGTGTGTGTGTGTGTGTGTGTGTGTGTGTGTGTGTGTGTGTGTGTGTGTGCGTGTGTGGTGGGTGTGGTGTGTGCGTGCGGCGCGTGCGTGTGTGTAGATAGATAGACACAGACAGATATAGATGGATTGGTAGGTAGGTAGTAGATAGATCTAGGCAGATAGGAAGGCAGATAGATTAGACAGACAGACAGACACATACATACAAATATACATAAATACATACATACATACACACACACATACATGTATACATACATGTACATACATACATACATACATACATACATACAGACAGACAGACATATATAGACATTGTATACATAACAAACCAACTTCTTCTGTATCAGAGACAGTCAGTCAGAGGGTGGAGGAAGAGGATGGAGGGAGGGAGGGAGGGGGAGCGAGTGGGGGGGGGGGAGAGCATACAGAAAGACAAAACAGATTACAAAGAGACATAGACGGACGGCAGGCAAATCCATAAAAAGAATGGTCGGCAGACAAAGAAATGTTTAGAAAATTTTCCAACTACTGATTAACCCTTTGACTCTCGTAGTCGTAGCCCATCCACCAACTGCAAAAACTTAAACCCTTTGATTCCCTCACCCTATCCACCAGCTTCCTGCAGGACGCTGAAGGACAGGGTGAGGGAATTGAAGGGTTAAGTTTTTGCTTTGCTAGCCTGGCTGACAATGCAGGAAGCTGGTGGGCAGGGCGCAGGAGTCAAAGGGTTAAACTCCAAGTTACCCCGTCATTTCATTTCAGACAGGTAGAGTTTAGCTAGACGCATTGGCCCTCAAGACAACAGACATTTCTTGTCCACGTGATTTCATTTCTATACAGAATGCAACCCCATTACAAGGCACCAGACGACCTAAATCCCTTCCAGCTCCAATTGCTCCCATCCAACATGACTTGCAAACAAGATAAGGATTCTCCTTTGCTATCTGGTGCTAAACAAAGCGGAACAAAGCAAATAAAAACCGAAAAGAAACTGTCAGGCCATACTAGCAGAGAGATTCTTTCTTTTCTCACATCTATCTATGCACACTGCAAGACAGTGACTTTGACAGCTGAAAACGATCTTACATCAGACTAAAAATTATGAAATGATCATGGCTCCTGTCCGGTTGTGTGTGCATTCCACTTCCCTGCTTCCCAGTTAACACTGTTACTGTTACTGTCACTGTTCTTTTTGTTTAAAGCCCAGTCCACTTCATACAGCCAAATCAGGGCTATAACCGCTTCAAAACATGCACCATACTTCAACAGGAAAAAAAAGGAAAAGAAAATTAAGTACCCATATCAGTGCACTCGCGAACATAATCTAAGGAGATACCCCTGGCATTGACCATTCCATCCAATTTATCGCATAGGGGATTTAAAAAACAAACCGGAGTACAAACTGAAACATAACTAAGGACGCTAAAATAAACATGAAAATGGGCTCAAATCACCTAAAATTGCTTCCGCATATCTCACCTTCCTAGAGCCAAAAATGCACTTAATACAGGTACCAAATAAACAATCTCACTTAATATAGGTACCAAATAAACAATCTTTAAGAGAAAGTATGTAAGACTTTATCAAACACACACAGATGAAAGGACCAGCAAGGCAGAAAATGACAGGAAGAAATGACAGAAAGCAAAAGAGGAAGAAAGAAAGAAAGAAAGTGACAGAAAAGAGGAAATTTCTAGCACAGAATTTCCATAAGGTGGGGGATACTATTTATACTGAAAGAGCCCCGGCATCCCCACAAGGGGCATACTAGCAGAGATATTCTTTCTTTTCCCCATATCTGTGCATCTGCAGCTGACTTGACAGCCAAATACAATCTTATGTCAGACTGAAAATATGAAATGTTCATGACTCCTTTCTGGTTGTGTGTGCATTCAATTTCCCTACTTCCCAGTTAACAAAATTCACAAACACTATACATTTCAAACGAGTCATTTTACGGAACGTCGGGGAAGTCTTGCTGTTTCCCCCCCCTTAATTTTGTGTATTTTGAGGGTTCACAACCAGAACCAAGTATCTCAATTTTCTGATAGTTTACTGGAGACGATTTTAACTCGGTTTTCGGGGAGAGGCTATATCTACATTTTGAGATACTGGATTTGGGTTTTATCGATAACCGATCAAAAATCAGTATCATGGTAAAAACAAAGTCCACCAAGTGAAAGATTATATCAAAACCAACGGTTCTGTATAAAAAAAGTGAAAATTGACAAAAAAGTGAGATACTGAGTTCTGGCTGTCAACCCTCGAAATTTTGTTGTTTCTTGTCATCTGTGTATGCTTGACAGAGCTAGCTTGCAGAAAATTAACACCTGTCTTGTTCTATCAAATATGTGCTCTGATTCGTGTTGTGTGTGTGTGTGTGTGTGTGTGTGTGTGTGTGTGTGTGTCTGTTGTGTGTGTGTGTGTTGTCTGTGTGTGTGTGTGTGTGTGTGTGTGTGTGTGTGTGACTGTGTGTGTTGTGTGTGACTCTGTGTGTGTGTGTGTGACTGTGTGTGTGACTGTGTGTGTGTGTGACTGTGTGTGTGTCTGTGTGAGTGTGTGTGTGCGCGAGTGTCTGTGTGTGCATGTGTGTGACTGTGTGTGTGTGAGTGTGTCTGTGTGTCTGTGTGTGTCACTGTGTGTTCATGTGTGTGTGTGTGGGGGGGGGGGTTCTTATTTGCCTGAACGCGGACAGTCACTTTGATTAGATTTCATGGCTCCATGTCAATATATATATACAAAGCAAAACAAGTTCATCATGCCCGATCAGCACAGACATGTGGTTTGAAACATGTCTTGTTATTATCTAAGGTGTCACCCAGACAATGGATTACGTGGATTCAAACACAAGTGAAACTGCTGGTCTTATGAAATCTAAATCAAACTGACTGCCAGTGTTCAAGCAAACAGGAACCAGATAACAGAACAAATAAAAACGCTTACTTAATACACAAAACAAGACCCGATACGTCCTGTTATCTTCTTATTCGTCAAACCTGAAGTCGGAAATGGTCCATCCGCAAAATACTGAAAAATTACTACACACACGCACACATACACACACACACACACACACACACACGCACGCACACGCACACGTACACGCACACACACACACATATACACATACAGAACACACACACATACCCAATGCAGTTTACACCCACCCACCCACCCCCATCCCTACACCCCACAAACAGTGGTATTATGATTCGTCTGAATGACAAACACTAATTGTTATGCCTGAATTTCCTTTTGAAATGGGGAAATATTTCAATTACTAATTACAGAAACTCCTCAAGGAAAACTTGGGGTTTTACACACACACACACACACACACACACACACACACACACACACACACACACACACACACACATACACGCAAACACACACACTATGCAAATGCACACACACACCACACCACACCACACACCACACACACCACACACACACCACCCACACACACACCACACACACACACACACACACACACACACACACACACACACACACACACACACACACACACACACACACACACACACACACACACACAACACATATGACCTGAATGAACTTCCTCTTACTTTTTGTGAATACAGATCGTTTCAAAAAAAGAAGAAAAAAAAATAGAAAACTGACTACACCGGTATCATCCCTAATGAGCCTTGACAGACTTGGCGGGCAGCAGACGACTTCAGGTCGACTAATTAGTCAAGCTTGGCTGGGCATGCCCTGAGCCCTTCATCCACATTTCCGCAAGCTACCATGCCAAGTCAGGACTCTTTGCCACACTCTACCCCCCCCCCTCCCTCTAATCCCACCCACACACACATTCTTTAAATCCCAAATCCTGTTACCACAAATATTTCAGTGGCTGCGCGTATATAACTTCCTTTTTGCCTTGACGACAAATCAAACAAAAAACAAACAAAAAATGATTGTTCAAATCAAACAAGAAAAAATGATTAAGTGCTGAATATTCACAAATGAAAAAAACTAAAAGTAAATTTATCCGAACCTTCTGTTGTTTTTCTTACGGTGCAAAGCTGACAATTTTCATAACACGCTCATTAACCTGGGTACAAGCGCAATTTCAACCTTCAGCTGCAACCTTGGCATGCCACAAATGCCCTGAAATGGGGGAACCGTTATCATGGTATAATTTGACGACTTAAAAGCAAACAGCCATTAATTACAGAACAATCAAGTCGAAAATTTTCCCCTTAGGAGCTAGCAAGCCATAATACTAATGAACATAATGAATTCTCCCATCGCTCCATGATAAGTATGCATACTGGTCTCTAGCGCCTGGTGTTCATGTAGTAGTATACAAGACCGATTCTGAAGGCACTGGTTCTTCTGCGGGCACTGCACAGGAAAGAATCCTGTGGCCTAGGTTCTACCTGTCCCTCTTCTGTTTAATACGAGGATCTTACAATAATGGCCATAATAAGCTTTATAAAAATGTCGTAATGCTTTGAAATTTTACACACAGTGGTCCAATCATTCCCTGATCAAATCCAAAACAAATGACCTGCCCACGTTCAAGCAAACAAGAACCAGAAAACATTAAAATAGAATCAGAACGCATACTTAACCCTTTGACTCCTGCACCTATCCACCAACTGCAAAAAGTTAACCCTTTGATTCCTCACACTATCGACCAGCTTCCTGCTGGAAGCCGGTGAATAGGGTAAGGGAATCAGAGGGGTAAGTTTTTGCTTTGCTGGCATGATTGGCCATGCAGGAGCGGGAGCCAAAGGGTTAATACAACCAGACAAGACAGGCGCAAATTTTCAGCCAACTGGCCTCTGTCATGCGTAAACATAAGACCACAAACGTACAACAAATACATCAGGACTAGTCCTTTTCTCCCACTCGACAAAGCAGCAGGCAAGTTTTTAGTCTTCTTCTCCTAATTTTCGTATTTGTTGTTAGTTCGTTTGTGATCTTGACAAAGGCCGGGTGGCCGAAAATTTGTGCCTGTCTTGTCTGGTTGTATTAAATATGCATTCTGATTCTATTTTCGTGGTTTTCTGATTCGCTGATCTAATTTTACGAAATTAATGCAAATATTGTGATGTCCTTTGCAATCAATGAGACAGGCTTCTGATGGCATCCAAACTTTCATTTAACCTTCAACATGTCCATCTGATTAACAAGTGAATGGTAACAGTGTTCATCATTAATGCATGATAGTACAGCAATCTAATTATTGCTACCAAGTGATCACGCTTACAATAAATATTACTACCAGGAGAACCTCAAATTCATAAGCCATCACTTCCATGAAATACCAAATTAGTATTTGGAAAAACAGAAAGATAAAAAAAAAATATAAAAAAAGTAAAAAGTAAAATATGTGTGCCTAAAAAAAAAACACACAAAAAAGTATGCAATAACTAAACATCTTAAATTTGCAGCAATATTTTGACTTCCCCACTTCTGCACCTGGTAATGACAGGTGCGAGAGTCATGTGAGTAAGACTTCAGACTTCCAATCTGGAGGTATGGATTCAATCATGCTTGGGTATCTCCTGTCAGATGGGTTATATTTATTGTTGTTTAAGCCCAGCCAACTGTGTAGAGCCATATCAGGGCTATAACCGCCTCAAAACAACACAATATTTCAACAGGAAAAAAAAGAAAATAATAATAATAATTAAAATATTTATATAGCGCAAAATCTTGATAAAATCAAATCTAAGCACAGAAACAGACACACATGCACGCACGCACGCACACACACACAGACACACACACACACACACACAGACACACACACAGCTATAAATGGGGAGAAAGAATAAAAGCAATGGAAAATTATAGAGAGCATATTATATACAATTATATATTACAATGTGATTCCCCTCCGAGTGGAGACAGGCTGCAGAGGGGATTGAGTGAGGTCAGGATTTTATGCAGAGGAGAAAAGGTGAGTTTTGAGAGCGGACTTGAAGGAGACAAAAGTAGGTTGCTGACGGACTGAGAGAGGAAGTTTGTTCCAGGACAGCGGACCAGAAACAGAGAAGGCTCGTGGACCATAGGTATTGAGCTTTGTGTGTGGAAAGTGAAAAGTCAGAGGATCGGAGGCAGAGCGGAGGGTATGTGAGGGAACATAGATCTCAAGTAGGCTTGACAGGTAATCGGGGGCTGCGTTATTGAGGCTTTTGTAGCACATGGTGTCTAGTTTGTACTGTATGCGCTTTGATACAGGGAGCCAGTGAAGTTGTGCCAGGAGAGGAGATATGTGGTCAGCTTTTTTCTTTTTGAGTACAAGGCGTGCAGCATTGTTTTGAATGCGCTGTAGGATGTGAATGGTGGAGGCAGGAAGACCGGACAGGAGTGAATTGCAATAGTCAATGCGAGACATTATGAAGGAGAGAAAAATAAGTACACATATCAATGCATTCATGCACATAATCTAATGACATGCCCCCGCGCTGACCACTCCGCCCAATTTATTGCACAGGGGATTTAAAAAACACACTTGAAATTGAATATAAACTTACGCATATCTAAGGACACCAAAACATACAAAAACAGGTCTAAATTATCTAAAATTGCTTCTGTATACCTCACCTCCCTAGAGCCAAAAATGCACTAAGTACATGTACCCAATTATCAATCCTACGAAAAATTATGTAAGACTTTATCGAACACATATACTTTATCGAACACATACAAGTGAATGGACCAGCAAAGCAGATAATGATAGGAAGGAAATGACAGAAAGCAAAGGAACAAGGCAGAAACAAACGAGTGACAGAAAAGAGGAAATTTCTAGCACAGAATTTCCAGACAGTGGGGATACTATTTATACTGAAAGAGCCCCCCAGCATCCCCACACAGGGGCGGGGGGGGGGGGGGTCAGATGGGTAAAAAGGTGAACATTTTTCTAATCTCCAAGGTCAACCTATGTGCAGATGTGTCAGTGTCGGAATCCTTTTCATGTGTATATCTATATGCAGGCAGAACATCAAACATGCACATTAAAGATCCCGTAAGTCACATCAGTGTCTGGTGGTTTATGGAAATATAAAAACACACAGCATGCAACCTCACCAAAGATGAAGTATGCAGACTGTGCAGCAAGATGCCGTCTTCACAGTGTGGGCAAAACATGCATATTATTAATCCAAGAAAATCAGAATGCTAAAAACCAACAGATTTAAAAAGAACCAGGCAATCTCAGCCAGAATAACCCACCTACTTCATGATCATCATTACTTCTCATAGAACCTCCAAACTTTGGGGTTCCCACTTGCAGTCCTAAACTGACTAGTCCACTTACTTCAATATTTCTTGCAAGGGCCTCTCCAATTCTGCCCCATAAAAACTGCAAGTGATGATCACAACTCTGAAATTTCCAGCCAAATTTAGAGTTTTCCTACTTTGAACCTGGCAGTCCAACATAGGATAACCCACTTATTTTATCACCAATACCTCCCCTTATAACCTCTCAACTTTTGAGTTTACCACTTTGGAAGCAAGCAGTCTTGCATTGGACACCCCAGTTTATCACTAGTACTTCTCTCCACGACCTCCTCTTGCCTCCTACGCAGGCAGACATTCCACTTCTTCCTGCGGATCTACTCCCCTTCCCCTCTCCACCCCTCCTTCCTCATCCGCACTTTATCATCCAACTGCCATTAGCTTCCTGTGAGTGGGAGATTGCCTTCATGTGTTTGGTGACTTAAGGTCTGAACCTTGGCAAGCTGGCACCTGGGCTAAACAGGTGAGGCAGGTAGATCAATAGACGGGCGGGCCAGGTTGGCCCTGACAGGTTAAGAGCGGCAGATAAATAAACACGAAGTCGTTGGGGGAAGTAACAGCTCTCCCCTGTTACTAGTGTTAGTGTTACCTGTGGACTTTTCCCTCCTTGGTGGTGACAAAAGCAAACAGAGACACTGCACCACCACCACCACCACCACCCCTCTCTCTCTCTCTCTGGAAGATTCTTAAATACTCATTTTCGTATTATTATTCCCACTGATGATCGTGACAGTAACACGAAAAGTGAAATTATTAACTGCTGAAATCATTAATTGTGAGGTCAACTGATTACAACCAATCTCTGTTTTATAACCCCCTACCATGGATTCTTATTGCAAATAAAACATTATTCTGAGTTCTTACACACACACACACACACACACACACACACACACACACACACACACACACACACACACACACACACACACACACACACACCCCATACACACACACACACACACACACACACACACACACACACACACACACACACACACACACACACACACACAGAATTCAAAGTGTAAGAGATCCTTTAACTTCAATGGAAAGATAAACAACAAATGAATACCCAAAGAACATGTTTTCTAACAGTCCATCATAAAGACACACTTGTGAAAATGTATTACAACTGAAGATTCAAGTTTTCTGAATATACAGCCACACAACTTTACCACATTTTATTCAATTTACTAATTCTATTTGATCATAATATATCTGCATATACAGTCACACAGCACACACATCGACTTAACTGAAAGATATTTTTGTTGAATAACTTCAACTGAATATGGCACTCACAGACATGTCAATAAGGAACCAGAAACTGAGACTTATTCACATTGTTGCTTAACCCTTTGTCTCCAGCACCCTGTCCACCAGCATCCTGCATAGCTAACCATGCTAGCAAAGCAAAACCTTAACCCTCTGATCCCCTCACCCTATCCACCAGCTTTCAGCAGGAAGCTGGTGGATAGGGTAAGGGAATCAAAGGGTTAAGTTTTTGCAGTTTATGGATAGGGTGCAGGAGTCAAAAGGTTAAAACCCAGCTGACTGCAGAGCCATATCAGGAATCTGCTGTATTTTTTTACAACGCACACACACACACACACACACATAGAGGCACAACACACACACAGAGGCACAACACACGTGCTCAAATGCATGAATGCACACACACACACACACACACACACACACACACACACACACACACACACACACACAGAGAGAAATAAGAGTGTTGACTCAAATTACTCTGCTTTGAAATTTTAAAAAAAGGAATATCTAAGGCAAATACCCAAATTCAGACCTAAAAAATATGCACAAATATAGCTGTCGTCTGTTTCCCGTCCAGCCCATCCCTCCATGAAAAAGAAAAAATCATAAAACACTCAGCTATTTACCAGAAGAGCAAAGCATACAGAAAATGAAATGTTGTACTGATGTCATTTAGGAGCAAAAAAAATTCTTATAACTTCAAAAAAAAACCCTGTAACACTACAGAGCTTTATACACACTGGCCCACACACACTTTGCACACACTTGCCCACTTATTCTCTGATCTAATAACAAAATTATTAGCAAATATTGTGATGTCATTTGTTATGACATCACTCTGTGTACAGTCATTCCAAACATAATGGCCACTTTACCCTTGAACAATAGCGCCCTTACATAAAAACTGAATTCGAAAGAAGGCGTTCTTGCGCAGATATATTATAAACAGCACAAAGTATATATGTGGGACAGAAACTCTTTCACAAGCTGTAGTTTACGTGGTGGGTGTCATTCTTCAACCCTTTGACCCCCGCATCCTATCCACCAACTGCAAAACCTTAACCCTTCGACTTCCTCACCCTATACACCAGCTTCCAGCAAGCAGATACACCATATCAACTCTGGCCGCCCAGCAACGGGGATCTCAGACTTTCCCAATAGATGATGGGAATTGGTCATTCAGGATAAAGGCCATTGTATCAAAGAAATTAAGAAAGGTACTGACCATTACCTGTTCTTACATTTTACAGACATGTTCTCATTGTTTATTGGATGACCCTTACATATTGTCTGAAAGATTTTGTGGTTTTCTTCGTTTAGTGTTATCCACCCTTCTGAGGATCCATGGTCTTTATGAATCATCTGAATGTAACACCACCACCCCTTTTCTACCTCTTCCATCTATGTGTATGTGCATATGTATGTGCACATGTATGTGGACAAAAAGGGGTGTGTGTGTGTGTGTGTGTGTGTGTGTGTGTGTGTGTGTGTGTGTGTGTGTGTGTGTGTGTGTGTGTGTGTGTGTGTGTGTGTGTGTGTGTGTGTGTGTGTGTGTGTGTGTGCACTCACAGCACACAACCCAAAATATACCAAAACAAAAGCGCTCAAAGTCAAACTAATATACTTCAGAAATAAAGCTAGTGTGAAATTAAAATCAGATGCTCTACCTCAGACAGACGGACACGATAACAGAAAGGAATACATCTATTTACATGCAGTTGTACTCTAACAAATCTTTAATTGGTATTGTTGTTTAAAGCCAGCTGACTGCGCAAAGCCGTATCAGGGCTATAACCATTTCAAAACATACACAACTTCAATAGGATAAAAAATGAAAAGAAAATTAAGTACACATATCAATGCATTCACGCATCTAATCTAAGGACATGCCCCTGGCGCTGACCACTCGGTACAATTTATCACACAGCGGATTTAAATAACATACCTGAATATAAATTGAATCACAACTAATGACACTAAAACATACATAAAAACGGGCCAAATTACCTAAAATTGCTTCTGCATATCTAACCTCCCTAGAGCCAAAAATGTACTTAAAACATGTATACACCCAATTATCAATCCTAAGAAAAAGCACTTAAGACTTTATGGAACATATACAGGAAATGACAGGAAGAAATGACAGAGAGCAAAGGAACAAGGCAGAAAAAAAGAGAGCGACAGAAAAGAGAAATTTGTAGCACAGAATTTCCAGAAGGTGGGGATACTATTTATACTGAAAGAGCCCCCCAGCATCCCCACAGGGGGATGGACAGGGGGGGAGGGCAAATCTTTAATAAAAAATATTCATACACAAAAGATACTTCACTGACAACCTCTAAACTGATGTTGTTGATATAAAGACTGCAATCTAGGTGAAGCAATATTGGTATGTGAGATGCTCACAACATTCATATCAAGCACACTGAAAACAAATGCCAATGAGTGCTGCTTCAGTATTAGTGAGCCAAGGTTCCTAAGAACACACACGGCAATCTGCTGATTTTCAGTGCTGTAACAATAACACTAACAATAACATACAGCAATCTGTCGACCTCAGATTCCCTGCCGACATGTCTGTGACTATGATGAACGTTACTGCCAGGAAGTTCAGGCAGGATCCTTAGCCCCTTAGCTGCAGGGTGGGGGTTAGCTACTGCCTGTCCCTGTCTGCGCTGATCTCAAAAACAGCAACTTCAAATGTCCTAAAAAGCTGCAAATGGTGGATTTTCCAGACTGTACATTGAAGTGCTTGTCATGATGTGTGTGTGTGTGTGTGTGTTGTGTGAGTTGCGTGTGGTGCGTGTTGCGTGCGTGCGTGTGTGTGTGTGTGTGTGTGTGTGTGTGTCTGTGTGTTTCTGTGTGTTTCTGTGTCAGTGTGTGTGTGTCTTATGTGTGTGTGTCTGTGTGTGTGTGCGCGCGCGCGTGCATGCGAGCGTGTGAGCATGCATGCGTGTTTCTGTGTGGGTGTGTGTGTGTGCACAGGCAGTTGTTCAATGATTGTGGTATTAGCACGACCTTTTTGTGTGTCCCCATGCAACAGTGACTATGTATGATCACGACCTTTTTGATGCCATATAAATCACGATACTACATAACAATCCTCCGTCAAATGTTTCAAAGTGTTTTTCCACATTCAGCTAATAACTGGGGGGAAGGGGGGAGGAGATGGGGGTAGGGGCGCCGGTGGAAATGGGGAAAAGTAATGTTACTGGGGAGGAAACAGGGGAAAGATTTCATAACGAAAATTTCACGTAATTTACAAGCACCACTGTCCCATGTTTCAAAAGTGAATCACCTCATCAACACGCGCAGACATTACCTAACACAAAAGCAATGCTGCAAGTGCATAAACCCTCAGTTCATATGTGACAGGTGACCTGCAGAATGAATGCGGGTTAAGCCCCTGGGAATACCAGGCAAACCCTGCCACACGCAAAGGTGGAGGGGAAACAGAAGAAGTTAGCAAGCCACTAATCCCCATACTGCAGTCCCGGGGCTTAGACGACTGTAACAGTTGACTGCTTTACTGCCGCTCTACCGATCGTCTTACACCTGGTTGGTACTGAAAGCTTTTCACGTATGTGCTGAGGATTCAAAATAAACACAAGTTACAAATCAACTGATACAAATCCATTTAAACAAAAAACAAAAAAAACAAAAAAAAGGAAAACTGACACCGAGTCTCCACTGAGTATCGTCTTTCCAACTGAATATTAACAATAAATTAAAACAATAATAAATAGATTATGCCTCTGCTGAAAACGAAATTCCAATATATGATATAATGTAAAATACTGCTTATTTTGAATTATTTGCAAATTCAACACTTGTTCGTTCATTCTGAGTTATTTGCTGCGGCCTAATAACTATACATTTCATTCATTCCTGTATTTTTAGCATGCATTTCTAGTCTTTAGTTCTATGTATAACTGAGTATTACTATTACTGTGTGTGTGATTATGGAGTGCTGCTTGGTATTGTTTACTTTGCTGGTGGGAACTGCTTCTGTCAGCAAGAAATGTACACATTCTTACGACTTCCCCTCACCAACAGCCTCAGATACTTTTGCTATACATGCACCTATCCGCACAACTGCAAAACAGTAACAACAACAAAATCAAATGGCAGAAACACAAAATGAAAGCTGAAGAAAAAACACAAAACATAAGCTGAAGAAAATAAAACAAAGGGGAAGAAGGGTGGAGAAGGGGGGGGGGTGTTTAGGGTAGGAAACCATTCTGCCCCCAACACAAAACCACACCGCTGCACACAAAGACACCTAGGTATACTTAGCGTGTTCGGTGGTGATCAAGTCGAAGCCTACAGCAAAACCATCCCTGGCAGAGTCCCAGAACATGACATAAAAGCAGTCCCAACAATCTACATCTCCGTCTCCCTTTCCTACCCTTTCTCTCTCACCATCCACCCCCCAACCCCTTACCAAAGTGATGAAAACAAAACGAAACAAAACAAAACAAAAAAAACGGCATCCAACAAAACCGGCTGCCATGTATCTCTATCTTTTGTTTAAACCACGTTTGTATCCATGCAAGCTAACTCGTCACAAGAGCCTGTTTACGGGAGGGTTTTTGTTTTTGTTTTGTTTTTTTCCCCTCCAAATTTTGTCAGATAATCCCAATCTACATCTAGTAATACTCGCACATGCAGTTTTCAGCATTAATATTTCTTGGTGAGTTTTCTGGACAATCGTGATAATATTCATTTTGATGATGATATTCTCTCTGGTCTATCAGTTTCAGCTTCGAAATACTCGACAAACTTAGAAAGCATCACAGCATGCAGACGATTTCACAAGTACTACACCACAAATGCCATGCAATGGAATCCAAAGCCATAAACTAAAAAAAAAAAAAAAAAAAAAAAAAAAAAAAAAGTAGTACAGGCAAATGCCAGAAGCCAGTGCATAAGTCCTTGAACTTACTGATGGCGAGAAAAAACATATGCAGTGATTGGAAAAGAATCCAGATAACTCGCATGGCAGATGGGCATCCTAGCACTAGACCACATAGTCCTGCTAGACCTACAAATTAACAGGGAGCTGAAATCTGAAGTTTGTTCGTGGAATTCAGCTAAATCTGCCAGATGCATCTACCAGACTCCCCAAGCCCACACGAGACCCTATTCGCTAGCAAGGTGTTAAAATGGGGTATAAAAGAAAGGGGGTGGGTGGGGAGACTACTTAAACACTAAGCTGACACCACCAAAATGACGGAAACAAGATGGGCAGCGAACAGGCCAGTTTTTCATACTGCAGGCTACAATTGAAATCCTACCAACAAAGTAAAAAGTACTCTCTCCTCTCTCTCTCTCTCTCTCTCTCTCTCTCTCTCTCCTCTCTCTCTCTCTCTCTCTCAAATTATACCAGAATATCCAAATTAGCTCTTCTGATGACACTAGACTGGTAGTGCTACTGCCATCAGTGAAGTGAAAACTTAACCCGTGGTGGATAGGGCGAGGGAATAAAAGGGTTAATTTTTGCAGCTTGTGGACAGACTGCAGGAGTGAAAGGGTTAAATATAACTTATTCCAGTATTTCAAATTCCACCCCAAGTATTATTCTATTCTAAGATTTCTTTAAATGGAGTTGAGTTTTCTCATTGTTCATGCTCGTGGTAAGCCACTGTTTGTTCGTCTCATTGCTTTGTTCTCCTATGGCAGGTCTCCCACTGTGGCAGGTGTGGGAGTTTTATGTGTGTGGCATGTCCCCCCTTGACCCTTCTCCCCACGCAGAAAAGTGCACAGAATAATTGTGCATACAGATGAGATACACAGACACTAATATTACAATTTATATGCTCTGCTGCAGACCGGTAATTCTGTCATCAACCATGCACACTAAATACAGGTGGGACTATCACATTTTCTGTCCCAACAACCTGTCCAGTCTGGTTGGAGGAATTAGTGTTTTGGGGAGATTAGGGCTAAGAGGGGTTACGGGGTTAAGGAATGTTAACGATGCACTTCTCGGTCTAGCGCTTTCAGTTTCAAACATTCTCATTAAGTTTGCTCCCCAGTTCTTACCATTACTCACAAACACATTATGATTTTATTTTAGTCCTTTTCTCCCACTGGATGAAGCAGCAGAGAAGTTTTAGTCTTTTTCTCCTAATTTTTGTATTTGTTGCTTGTTAGTTTGTGATCTGATGTTTACGCTTGACAAAGGCCAGTTGGCCGAAAATTTGCGCCTGTCTGGTCTGGTTGTATTAAGTACACATTCTGATTCAATTTTCATGTTTTTCTGGTTCCTGTTTGCTTAAACACGGGCGGTCGCTTTTGTTTTGGTTTTCTCGTTTATTTGCAACAGCCCATTCTTCTTTCAGAAGTAAATCTGCCTGGCAGAACTGTATCACTTATGTGCATGAACATCAACCGATAAAGCCATAGCGTTACAAACACAGACAAACGGTAACAGGGACTGACAAAGCACAGACAACAATATATTCATGAACACACTTCGCTGTCAAGATGTGAAAATGAATAGCGATAGGGACGGACTGACACTGAGAGCAGTCATCAGATCAGAACACCATGAAAATGTGTATGATTTTTTTTTTTCATTTCCTGTAATCCTAGGTTATGTTCGATTGCTCTGGGCAACTTAGATACTGACATATTCATCCCAGTAAAATGGAAAATTACAGTGCTGTTAACTTAAAGAGCACAAAGACATAATGAACGAAACTCCAGCGGATATATGACAAAAACAAAAGTGATTTGTAGTGCTTAACAAATCTGACTGGAAAGTAAACGAAAGAGTGACACCTCATTCTGAAACGTGTAATCACTGCCTCTTTCTGCTCTTCCCATCTTATTCAACAACACTCATGTCCTGTCTGGTGTTAATAAGAAAGTTTTCTGGGCTATGATCATTAACCCTTTGACTCCCCACCCTGTCCATCAGTATCCTGCACTGTCAACCCTGCCAGCAAACCAAAAACTTAACCCTTTGACTCCCTCACCCTTTCCACCAGCTTCCTGCAGTAAGTTGGTGGAAAGGAAGTATGGAGTCAAAGGGATGAGTTTTTGCAGTTGGTGGATAGAGTGTCAGAGTCAAGAGTTAAAGAAATCCAACATTACTAAAATCCACTATGAGAAAAAATGTATTCTAAACAATAGCCTTTTAGTCTTTTTATGACTATGCATCACAAATAATTTTGTTCTTTTGTAGAATGCATCTACAAATATATATATATATATATATATATATATATATATATATATATTATGATATATATATACACACATATGTATATCTTATTTAAATGATATGATCTACACAATACAGATAAAACAAAGCCACACCACACACACACACACACACACACACACACAACTCTCTCACTCTCTCTCTCTCTCTCTCTCTCTCTCTCTCTCTCTCCCTCCCCCTCTCCTTCCCCAACTCAAACACAAACCTTCACAAGCTGAGTAATGAAATTTGACTATAAACACAAAAGCATCTTTCCTTCTCACATCTGTGTTCACAAAGCCTGCTTCTAGAACTTTTCAGAATTCAAATACTTTGATCATGGACCACTTGAACATGAATCAGGGCAGTGGCACTGGTCAATAATCCTACTGATAACATCAGCTACTCTGATTACACCCTGGCAAAGGTAAACACTGGGACCACACTTTAAAGGTGGAAATGTTTTGATTCTTTGGCTGTATTCCAGTGTGCATGGATCCGACAAGAAATTATTCATTCCAACATATTTAATCCACAGTTAAGTAACACTTAACTTACAGGTCAAATCACACTTCTGGCCAGGCTTTTCACACCTTTGGTGCAAAAACAAAACAAAAACACCACCAAAAAATCCCCTTTTCCCTCTCTTCGAATCATTCAACCAATTCACAGATGTATGCTTTTCGTTCTATGTTCACTGTCCACTGTTTTGCCCAAAACTTGATATCTTGTCTTCTTGTTGTCTTCGTGTGCCTGATAAAAGAGCCATTTCTTTGCCATGTCAACTGTACATGTATGCTTCTTCAGTTCTTGTCCTTTTTCATGCACTTCTCTGATTTGATCAAGAAGATGATACGCTGTCCATTTCAATCCTCTTATCCTCTTTTCATGCATTTTTGATCTAACCAAAAAGATTAAACTTCCATGTATTTCAACCCAACTTCCATGTATTTCAACCCAACCTACATCCCACACAGTGATAAAGTGGGGGCACGGGGAAAGGAAGGGGAATTTGGGGGAAATGTCTACCAATATTCTAAGTTAGGGAACTTTGCCTGTAACAGGTGTGGGAACTATTGAAAAAAAAAAGAAAAGAAAAGGAAATGCGTGCAGGTCCCAGGTATGCTTCCCCAGAATTTTTTTTCTTTAATGAATTAAAATTTGTGTAATCTGGTGCATTTTCAAGCATCAAGTCAGACATTCAGAGTGCTTAACCCTTTACCTCCCGCACCCTGTCCACCAGCATCCTCCCTTGCCAACCAGGCTAGCAAAGCAAAAACTTAACTTTTTGACTCCACCTCCCTATCCACCAGCTTCCTGCAGGAAGCAGGTGGATAGGGTGAGGGAATCAAAAGGTTAATTTTTTGCAGTTGGTGGACAGGATGCGAGAGTCAAAGGGTTAAAAAGGGTATTGTCTACACCATTTAATTTCTGTTACAAGCACATATCAAATCACAAATTATGTTCAGTATACTTTCTCTACTTTGTAATAAAAAAAAAAAAATTTTAAAACGCTGGATTATGAATTTTCTGAGAAAACAGCCCATGCAAATCAAGGAAACTGATTACTTCTGCAACCGAAATGCACATATCCCAGCAGAATTCCCATCACTGCTATCTGTATCAGTGTCAGTCTTTGAACTTGCTTCCGAGCTAAGGAACCCTACCGACTGTGGTTGTTGGCACTTATCGCTAGGACAGGAATTCCAATCAGTCAGAGTTTCAGTGTCTCACACTGTCAGAACTGAACCAACAAACTTCACTACAAATCATACCAAAGACACAGTTTTAAAGTCCTTGGCTCTGCAAAGTGAGCTGGTCTTGTGATAATAATAGTATCATTAACAAAAATAATGATGACAGTAGCGACAATGACAATGATGACGACAATATCAACAATGAAACAATAACACAACATTAACAACAATATGAATAACAATAATAATAATACTACAATAGCATATAATAATAACAATGACAATGATGATGATGATGATAAGAGGAAGAAGAAGAACAACAACAACAATAATAGTAGAAATAATAATGATAATGATGAGGAGGAGGAGGAGGAAGAAGAGGAAAAGGAGAAGGAGGAGAAGGAGGAGAAGAAGAAGAAGAAGAAAAAGAAGAAAAACAACAACAACAACAACAACAACAGCAACAACAATAATAATAATAATAATAATAATAATAATAATAATAATAATAATAATAATAATAATTGATAATGATAATGATGGTAGCTGATGATGATGATAACAATAATAATAACAATAATGATGATATAATAATAACAAAGGCAGACACATCTAAACAAACACATGTCAACCCCTATGCTATGATGAAAACTGATTAACTACAATAAGACAATGTTAAGGAATCAATAAAAATAATTACAATAATAACATATACATCCATTGTCAGTTGGTAAAAAAAAAAAAGCCAACAGTAAATGTCAGCCAATCATTCCACTGGTATAATATACATGTGTACACTTCAAAAGTAGGCCTACATATCATAGGGAATAAAAATGCATGAAAATACCACAAGTACAGTACAATATTACTTATTTTCAAAGTTTACTGAAAAATGTGTTCTTTCTAGATTAAAGTCAGACAAAACTGAGCACATTTATACAATACAATATGAAAATCAATGTCCACCACCCCAAACCCATTTCTACCAAATTTTAAACACACACACACACACACACACACACACACACACACACACACACACACACACACACACACACACACACACACACACACACACACACACAACACACACACACAAAACATACACACACAAAACATACACACACAAAACATACACAAACTCGCGCTCTCGCTCTCTCTCGCTCTCCTCTCTCTCTCTCTCTCTCTCTCTCTCTCTCTCTCTCTCTCTCTCTCTCTCTCTAAACGTGGGAAAAAAAACCACAGGCCTATTTCTAAAAAAAAAAAGTAAAAAAACATAACTACTCTCAACCTGCCGACTGTTACGTTTTCAAAGTCAAGCAGTGACTGGCACAATCACTCGGGGCTTAAAGACATTATGGCCCACACAATCAGGCAAACTTGCAGGGAATCCCACCCTTAACCAGTTGCACATGTCCCGGCACTCTCAGTCTCAAGGACGGTGCATGCAGAATATGGGTGTATGTTAACCCTTTGACTCCCGCACCCTATCTACCAACAGCAAAACCGTAACCCTTTGATTCCCTCACCCTTTCCACCAGCTTCCCCCTCCAGGAAGCTGGAGGAAAGGGTGAGGGAATCAAAGGGTTAAGGTTTTGCTTTGCTAGCAAAGTTGACAATGCAGGATGCTGGTTGACAGGGTGTGGGAGTCAAAGGGTTAAGGCACAGGGTGTGGGAGTCAAAGGGTTAAGGCACATGGTGCAGGAGTCTAAGGGTTAAGGCACAGGGTGTGGGAGTCTAAGGGTTAAGGCACAAACTAATCGGCCAGCCTTGTCTGAAAAAAAAATCTCTGTCTTATTGCAACTGTATTCATGACTTTGAAATTCTTCCATACAGGATAACACGAACTGCCCAAAAAGTTTAGTGTGCGTGATATAGCTGGAGAGGCGCTAAGCACCTTCCAATCACTAATGTTACTGTTTAAAGCCTAGTCAACTGCATTGAACCATATCAGGGCTATAACTGCTTCAAAGCATACAACACTTCAACAGGGGAAAAAAAAGAAAATTTAGTACACATATCAACGCATTCACGCACAGTTATAATCTAAAAACATGCCCCCGGTTTTGACCACACCATCCAATTCATCACACAAGGGATTTATTTAAAAAAACATACTTGAATACAAATTTAAGCATAATACAATTAAGCATATCTGAGGACACCAAAACATATAAAAACAGGCAAAAATTACCTAAAATTGCTTCTGCATATGTCACCTCCCTTGAGCCAAAAATGCACTTAATACATGTATCCAATTATCAATCCTAATTAAACGTACGCAAGACTTTGTCTAACACATACAGGTGAATGCACCAGCAAGGCAGAAAATGATAGAAGAAAATGACAAAGCAAAGGAACAAGGAAGAAAGAAACAGAGTGACAGAAAACAGGAAATTTCCAGCACAGAATTTCCAGAAGGTGGGGGATACTATTTATACTGAAAAAGCCCCCAGGATCCCCACTGGGGGAGGGGAGGAGGGGGAGGGGGAGGGAGGGGGGAAGAACCTTCCAATCACTGACATTTGTTCCAACTTTACACTTTTGTCAACAGCTAGAAAACTACCAGCAAACAGGTTTTTTTGTTTGTTTGTTTTCTACTGAATTATAAAGGCTTAAAATCTTTTTACCATTACAAAGGCTTAAAAACTTCTTAGCATTATAAATAACACACACACACGCACACATACACACACACACACACACACATACACACAAATGAAATCATGTCATAGTCAGAAAAGGACTAGAAAAAAGTTTTGTGGCACTGACAGAATGGAAAAGGCATTAATTCTTACAGATTGTATATCATGAACACACCCACACACGCACGTGCGCATGCGTGCACTTTTGCACGTGCACACACAATGTGACAAACACACAAACACACACACACACACACCACACACACACAAAGAGTAAATTATATGAGGACTTGAACATTGAGAAATTTAAAAGGCAAATTTCAACTGAAGAATACAGTATCATCAGCCCCTCTCTCTCCCCTTCCCCCCCCCCCCCCCCCCCCCCCCACCAATGAGACCAGGTGATCTTGATCTCAGCTGATCTGAACTTGAGAAGGAAATTGAAGTTTTGTTAATCATTCAGATATGCTGTATGCACTTATTGTTATTTTTATTTTTGTTTAAAGGAAAAGAAAATCAAATATACATATCAATGCGCTCGCAACATAATCTAAGCAGATGCCCCTGGCGTTGACAACTCCATCCAATTTATCATACAGGAAATTTAAAAAGCATACCTGAATGCAAATTTAAACCTAACTAAGGATACCAAAACATATAAAAATGGGCCTGAAGTACCTAAATCGCTTCCCGTATCTCATTTCCCTAGTGCCAAAAATGCACTTAATACATGTACCCAGTTGGGTTTTTTTTATCAATCCTAAGAAAACGTATGCAAGACTTTATCACACATAGGTGAAAACCAGCAAGGCAGAAATTGATAGTCCAAACAAATGACAGAAAGCAAAAGGAACAAGGCAGAAACACAGAGAATGACAGAAATGAGGACATTTCTACCACACAATTTCCAGAAGGCGGTGATACTATATATACTGAAAGAGTCCCCGGCATCCCCACAGCAGGGAGCTGTATGTACATTGCATTAAGACAGAGAACAATGTACAATGTTTTAAAAAAAATGATAATATGGGGACAAAGAACAACACATTACACAGCAAACAAATAAAAAAGCAATCCCAAACTTCAAAGCATGCAAAACTGACACACTGCGAAACATTATCATGAATATCATGAATTAGGTATGCAAAACTGAAACATGCAGAAACATGATTACATGAGTACCATAAAACAGATTAACACCTTCAATGCTAAGCAAGGACAGGCACGCACGCACACCACACACACACACAACACACACAACACACACACCGGAGGGGGGGAGAGGGGGAGAGGGGGGGGAGAGAGGGGAGAGAGAGGGAGAGAGAGAGAGAGGTTGGCTAGGATGCATACAATCACTGTAAAAAAAAATTAGAGCAGCTTTCTGTGTGTGGCTAGATGATTAGCCTAGTGAATGCTTACACGGAGGGAGAGCCTATTACTTCCAATAGGTACACATTGTCCACTTAAGAGGGGTATCCACTTCAGGCAGTTTACAACTGTGGCTACAATGAATAGGCATGCTTCTCTTTATAACTCTTTTAAGAGTCCTTTTTTTTTTTCTCTGCTAGGTTAGTGCTCGTATAATGTATTGCCCTTCACCTTTTAACCCTTTGACTCCTGCAGCCTGCCCAACAGCATCCTTCTTTGTCAACCATGCTGGAAGAGCAAAAACTTAACCCTTTGACTCCTTCACCCTATCCACCAGCTTCCTGCAGGAAGCTGGTGGATAGGGTGAGGGAGTCAAGGGTTAAGTTTTTGCAGTTGGTAGATAGGGTGCAGGTGGCAAAGGGTTAAAATGTGAAACTGTTTTGTTCATTACTGGCAGCATTTAATGCCCTGTCAGTCGTGATGAGCAATAATACTGTTTCAGTGGTAAAAGATGCAGGTGTATGCTTTGTAGCCCCCCCCCCTTCCTCCACACACACACACACACACACACTCCCTCTTTCGTTCCTTCTTTTTTATATAAATTTATGTAAATTAGATACAGCAGATATGTAACTTATGTGCTTTCATTTGTTTGCCCCCCCCCTCCCCCCTCTCTCTCTCTCATATGCATATACACATACACACACATGTACACACACACAATTTCATTTACTGTGCATATTTTTGTCTTAAAACTTGGTGATGTTTCTCAGTTTTTCTGTCATAAGACAGTGGCCATTTAGCTGAAAATCTGCACCTGTGTAGTTTCATAATTGAATACTTTCCCTCAACTTTCTTTTTTTTTTTTTTTTTTTTTAAATTTCCTATTCACGTGAATGCTGATGCTGTGCCAGTCACTTTAATTCATACAATTTACAGATTAACAAACCTGAACCACATATTCTGCTGAACAGACAATTATGTGATAATGAATGAATCCAACTACAGAGGAAACTGGGACTGACCTGTTTGTTGGGTCATACTGACTCAAAATGTATTAATGTGTGCGTGTAAAGCTCAATCATGCTTTTTCTTCTTTCACTAATTTCTCAGCACCTGATGAATGGGTCTGGCAATATTTGGGTCCTGAGCATGTTTGGTGGTTCAAAAGGACAAACCTCAACTTTCCACCTCTTGACAGGGATTTCTCTTTTTTTTTCTTTTAATAGAATATCCTATTTGTTCCTTGCTGTCTTCTTCATTAGTCTCTTCCCCCCCCCACCCCACCCCCACCCCCCACCTTTCTATCCTACCCGCTCTCTCTTTTCTTCTACTCCCTGTAGACCTTATTTCTTTTCCACTTCCTTTCATTTTTTTTTTCTTTCCTTTCATCTTACCGCTTGTTTCCTTTTTGTTTCAAATTTCAGACTGATGAAATATGGCAGGATACCACCCAAAGTAAATCAGAGTAAAAAGAAAAACTGTGTAATGTGAACTGGGTGGATTCTGGGGAGGGGTCTGTCTACAAGCGCTAACTAAACAGGCTGAGTGGAAATGCCAACAAGGCACTGCCATTAACGGGAGGGGTGGGGGATGGGGGGATGGCAACGGCATTAGGGCTTTGCACTTGCCCGAATTTAAAACTTTTCTGCAACAAAACAGGCGGCCCCAAACAACTGTGGCTGATCCCCTGAACCAGTAATGTTACAACTTGCTGTAAGGATGCACAAGACTGCAAACAAACTGGTGTGGCTTAGTAAGAAGCCTTACCCCTTCCCCAGCCAATTTGCTCGCTCCTTCAAAGTTCTCTGCGTCACCGAACTAATGTAAGAAATTCTACCCGGTTAATTTATTTCTGTTCCCCAGGCTTTTTGTATCACATATTATATTCTTCCATTTTCTATTTCTTGTGAATTCATTGGTCGTCTGATTCTTCTCTTACTTAATGCTTTCAATTAGTGAGTTGTTGACATGGTGTTGCATAATGGAAGGACATTCCAGAAAATCTCTTTCTGATAAAATGTTTACAGAATATTGCAAGATTAACATTAGAAAGTTTTATTTTACAAATAGAATTGCACATGTATGGAATAAATTACCAAACGAAATTAAAAGAGCACAAAACACAAACTCGTTTAAAAACCAGCTTGACCATTGGAAACATTACACTGAACTTAAATACAAATATATTGAAGGAATCATCAAAAAAACTGGGCGTACGACAGACCTTGACTACGAGTGTAAGAAAAGAAAAAGAAAAATGATGGGACTTGAAATAGCCAAACGGCTAATGTGTTATGTCCCTATTACTAAACTAAACTAAACTTTCTTGGCTTTGCACTTCTCTGCATGTCTGTGCAGTTTTTAATTGTATTAGTACTATTACACTATTTACAGATTAATTACAGCGGATGGGCTATCAAACAGCAGAAACTTTTCAGTTCTCTTTCTTCTTCTTCTTCTTTCTTTTTACAGCACATTGCATATATCTTACTAAACAGTCTAAATACTCTGTCTTCACTGAGCATAAGTACCCAGTGTTTTCATGTTTCCATAAACCAACAGACTCTGACATAACTTACAGGATCTTTACCATGCATGATTATGTTTTGCTTGCATTTAATACATGAAAGTGGTTTTAGTACTAACAGGTCTGCACACACGTTGACCTGTAAGAAGGGAAAAGTCTCCGCCCTTTATCCATCTAGGCAGGAGGTACACAGTAAGGATTAAACCCAAGATCTTTTCAAATGGAATTCTGATGTCTTACCCACTTCACTTCCATGTCCATCATTTCAGTTTCTGACATGGTACATATATATATATATATATATATATATATATATATATATATATATATATATATAGAAGAGAGAAGAGATGATGAGAGATGAGAGTAGAAGAGAGATAGATAGATAGATAGATAGATAGATATGGCTTTGCACAATGCAAGTACTACAATGGCTGATACAAAAGTCTTGTCACTTACTTCACAAAGCAAACATAAGAACTCAAACTCAAGGGGCAGGCTACGTTTTAAGTGGCCCCAATGGCTCAGTGGCTCAGTTGGACAGGGCATCATGCTCATGACATGAAGGCTGTGGGTTCAAACCTTGGATAGGTCACAGTTTTTACATAGGCTGTTTAGCTCTTTTGACAGAATCGTGGACTCGAGATCTAATACCTCAAGTTCAGCTGCAGATAAAAACATTAAAAACTGGCCTGTTTGTTGCTCATTTAATGTTTCCAGCATTCAGGTGGTGTCAGCTAAGTGTTTCATAAGGCTGCATCTTGTCTCAACTGATAGAAATTCAAAGTGTATTTACCAGAAACAGTTCAGAAATGGAAGCCTAACTGACAATAATGCTGATCAATACAAATTCAAAAAGTTTACCAGAAACAGTTCAGAAATGGAAGCCTAACTGACAAGACTTTTGAATCAGCTGTAACGCAGCTCATGGCAAACACTGGTTCGATTCAAACATCAAGCTTCTTCCCCACAGATGCTGTCATACCATCAACTCAACTGAAGATCAAGGGGGGGAAAACAGAAAAATTTTAATAAAATGGCTTCAGGGACTAGATCATCAACCTGCTACTTCACAGGTTGCAATCAGAACCAAATGAAGAAAAAGGACTCACTGCAATCATTACATTAATTTAAATCATCATTATATATATATTGCAAATGGTCAACTACTTTTAATCATAACTGTAAACATGTGAATGCTCTACCACTTTGAATCATAACTACATACATGTATGCATTGCATATAACACACACACACGCGCGCGCACACACACACACACACACACACACACACACACACACACACACACACACACACACACACACGCGCGCGCGCACACCACACACACACACACACAGATACAGATACTGAGATAGATAGAAAGATAGATAGATAGATAGATAGATAGATAAGGCCCATGTCCTGTCTGTCTCTATCTCTCTGTCTGTCTCTGTCTGTCTCTCTCTCTCTCTCTCTGTCTCTCTCTGTGTCTATCTCTCTAGATAGATAGATAGATATACTAATAATAACAATTAGTGAATTACACAATGTTATATGCAAAGATCCATTGGATTTGCCAACTACATATATCATTATATGATCACATGGACCTTAGATATGAACTGAACTTCTATAGAAGCTTTAAAAATCATCCAACAAAGTTCATTTTTAAGCAAATTCATTTTTACACAATGTTACATGCAAAGATCCATTCAAAGAGATCTCAACCTGACAGCCCCAAAGACTGATAGTTAAAAAAATAAAAAAACAAATGAAACAAACAAGCTGTCATTGATCATTTCTGGAGATGAATGTGGCAAAGGTTACAGCTGTGAAACATCTGAGAACAGTGGACATCAAAGTTTAAAAAAAAAAAAAAAATCTCAGCATCGCCATATCTTCTTTGGCAGCAGACAGGCAATATTGCAGAGACTCTTGTCACATAACTTCACATTATGTAAAAATTCTGCTGAGGAAGAATAACATTCTGGTGAATGAACTGAACTTCAATAGAAGCTTTGAAAATCATCCAACAAAGTTCATTTTTAAGCAAATTCATTTTTGAATAGAGAAATCGCAGCTTGGACATTAGCCAACCAACACAGCAATACTTGCTATAGTTGCATCACAGGCCATGGGCCTTATTTAATACAGATAGAGAGAGAAAGAGAGAGACAGATGACAGGCCATGGGCCTTATTTAATACAGATAGAGAGAGAAAGAGAGAGACAGAGAGACAGATAGAGACAGACAGGACATGGGTCTTATTTAATACAGATAGAGAGAGAAAGAGAGAGACAGAGAGACAGATAGATAGAGACAGACAGGACATGGGTCTTAGATAGATAGACAGATAGATAGATAGATAGATTAGATAGATAGATAGGGGTCTATAGATAGGTAGGTAGATAGATAGATAGACAGACAGACAGACAGAGACAGGACATGGGCCTTAGACAGATAGATAGACAAACAGATAGACAGACAGATAGATGGACAGGACATGGGTCTTAGATAGATAGACAGATAGATAGATAGATAGATAGATTAGATAGATAGATAGATAGGGGTCTATAGATAGGTAGGTAGATAGATAGATAGACAGACAGACAGACAGAGACAGGACATGGGCCTTAGACAGATAGATAGACAAACAGATAGACAGACAGATAGATGGACAGGACATGGGTCTCAGATAGATTGATGGATAGATGGACAGGACAGGATAGGAGAGGATGAGATAGGATAGGATAAGATAGATAGACAGATAGATAGATAGAGAGATAGAGATACTACTAAGATAGATAGACGAATAGATGAATAGATGGATGGATAGATGGATGGATATATAGATAGATAGACAGATAGATAGATAGATAGATAGAGACAGGACATGGCCTTGGATATAGACAGATAGAGACAGGACATTGGCCTTAGAGAGATAGACAGACACTGAGACAGACAGACAGATAGATAGATAGATAGATAGATAGATAGATACAGGACACGGGCCTTAGACAGATAGATAGATAGATAGATAGATAGACACAGAGAGAGACAGAGACAGAGAGAGACAGATAGATTGATAGAGATAGAGACAGGAGACAGGACATGGACCTTAGATAGACAGAGATATAGATCTGTAAGTATACATACAGATAGACAGATATACTATTTGTAGTCCTTCATTCACTGAAATCAGGTCATAATGTGATCATATATGTAGTTGGCAAATCCAATGGATCTTTGCATGTAACACTGTGTAATTATGAATAATCATGATCATTCAAGATGAGGAAGATAGCAGAGAATAACTGTAGGCTGTTGAGCAACTGTTAGTTTTACTGACATACACCCTATATCTGAGGTAATTTATGCTATTACTGCTAAACAGTGCTCTGACATTAACAAGTGCATAACTAGGTTCTAAAATTGCTGACACCTGTGGAGCTATTAAGTAATTTTGAGCTGAACACCCAAACTGTCAGACAATTATTATCTCATTTTCCCAAAAAAACCGATGAATTTGACTGGTATGTGGTTCACCCTTTTTAAGACAACTTAGTGCTCTTATAGACTTATAATATACCTATATAAAGTTGTATATATATACAACTTTATACAGTGTATTTATAAGCAAATCAAGGCAAAGGCATCCAGCAACTGAGGGATGTAGCAGTCCATAATCTGGATACTCAGGATCGTACAGAATTATTTCCATTAGGTACAGTGGTGCCTGGGATCAGCAAGCAAGAGAAACCAGAAGTCTGAGTGAAGTTCAACTCACAGTTGGAGAGGTTTTTCTGTCTCATCTGTAGGCCAAGAGCAGTGGTTTGGATGCTAGTCTTCTGAATGAGACATTAAACTGAGGTCCTGTGTGATGCATGCTTTTAGTTTTATTGTTTTTAGTGCTTTCCCAGGTACAGGGAAAAGTTCCAATGTGACTAAAACCAAACTAATATATCACCAATAGATGCACAACATTTTACTTTGTTAGTTTAGTTTTTGTCATCACTAACAAAGATACTGACAAACATAAACAGTAATGATGCTGCTGCTGCTACTGACGTTTGTTATCGTTATTGTTGTTTAAAGCCCAGCCGACTGCGTAGAGCCATATCAGAGCTGTAACCGCTTCAAAACATACAGGAAAAAAAAAAAAGAAAATTAAGTACACATATCAATGCACTCGCGCACATAATCTAAAACATGCCCCTGGCGTTAACCACTCCCTCCAATTTATCGCACAGGGGATTAAAAAAAAACACATCTGCATACAAATTTAAGCATACATAAGGACACCAAAACGTATAAAAACAGGCATAAATTACCTAAAACTGCTTCCACATATCTCACCTCCCCAGAGCCAAAAATGCACTTAATACTTGTACCCAATTATCAATCCTAAGAAAACGCACGTAGGACTTTACTGAACAGGTGAATGGTCCAGCAAGGCAGAAAATGATAGGAAGAAATGACACAAAGCAAAAGAACAAGGCAGAAACAGAGGGAATGACAGAAAAGAGGACATTTCTAGCACAGTATTTCCAGAAGGTGGGGATACTATTTATACTGAAAGAACCCCCGGCATCCCCGCAGGGGAAGCTACCGATGGTGATAATAATAACAATGATAGGAACAATAACAATAATATTACTAATACTGTAATAGTAGTTGTAGCAGTAATAACAGTAATAATAATGAAACTTCGAAATAATTTGGTCAGCTGAAAACTACAGGTGGCATTTAAATCTGGCATGTTCCAGCAGTCTTAGTCTTGCCCAGATATGAGCTGTTTCATCAAGCACTGGAAGGTTATTTATACATTTCTGCCAGGTATCAGTCACTGTCTGCAGGAATGTGAACTGAAGTTTGGAAGTGCTGCCCATGCTGTTATTACAATGCAGCACTAGTAGCAGCAACGTGGGTAAACACTAACCCTTCAAACTGGAAGGTCCAATGTTCAATCTGCCTCAACACCTCTGCCTGGTGGGTAAACAGTGAAGATTTTTCTGATACTCTCAGGTCAATATGTGTGCAGAGTGGTCAGCATCTAAATCTCCTTCATGCGTATACGCATGCAGAATATCAAACATATGCACAGTAAAGATCCAGTACGTCTTGTCAGTGCGTGGCTTATAGAAACATGAAAACACCCAGCAAGCAACTATGCAGACTTTGTGATAGAGTGAAATGTGGTCAGCTCACCCAACAGCTTGAATTCTCCATGCTCCACTCTAAAGTCTGATTAACCCTTTGACTCCCGCACCCTATCCACCAACTGCAAAAACAACCTTTTAACTCCCTCACCCTATCCACCAGCTTCCCTTTCAATCTGTCTCAATTTGTAGGCTACTATTGTACTACTACTAGTACTACTATATAACATCATCTGGCAGCATCTCCAGACATCTTCATCAATTTTTCACTATTTAATCATTACTGTGATCCTAAACCCTCCCACTAAGAATGGACAGCGGGTGTGTAAATCAATAGTCTGACCTTTCAATACCACTACTACATCTTTCAAGTGGTTCAATAAACAGCACTTGTTACTTTCAAGGCCTTTAAAAAAATCTACAGCATGATTCAAAAAAAAAAAAAATCATGATTCAATAATGAGAAAAGAAAAGATTTCCGCATTACAAACCCTAAAACTAAGACTAAGAGTCAAAATAAAGCTACAATTTTATTGATTCAATATTGAAACTCAGGTTTTGTAAATTAACAAATACTGAAAGTATTTAAGGTTTGAATATTACAAAACATTGAAGTTACAAAAGTGTGAGTCTCCAAAATGTAACACTGATCAACACGATAACAAATCAAACGATCTTGACTTAAGAAACATGTTCATACATCTTAATAAAATAATCATAAAGACAAATAAATAAGCGCACAGGTGTACACAAAATAAAAGTCTGATTTGACAACAGCCACAAAGACATCACACAGAACAAAAGACATACACATGCAATTTAGTGACAGACAACAAATGTCAAATCAGAGGAGTGCACTGGTACAGCCTCCTCTCTCGAGTTCTCTTTGATCTTTGAAATAATGACAGACGCAAGACAATGACATGGAGGCCAATGATGAGAGACATGGTTGAGACAGTCTGTCTCCTCTTATCAAATAGCTTCAGGCCTGAGTGGCAACTGAAATAATAATTGCTTCTTGTTGACACAAGCTGAACTTTGCAGACACATTCACCAACCTAGTCAGGATCCCTTTCATCTTCTATTTTCTCAGTTTCAGCACTCTGGCTGACTGTCAATAAATAATCCTGTCTGTCTGTCTGCATACTGTATGCCATATGCCTATTTTTGAGTGTTTCTGATCACAGCATCATCCTTTATGATTATCATTATGTATCATACAGTAATAAATACTAAAGTAAATATTATTCCTTCATTATTCAGTAACTGATATTGTAACTGTCTCAATAAGATGAATAGCAAAAGTGTGTGACAGGGGTCTTACTAAGCAGATAAAAAGTAATAGCTGTCCTGTAATCCTGGACTCACAAGGGAATGACATGATCAATACACACCTCAACATTTTTCACGGTCAATATTATGGGAGTGCCCATCTCTCTTGCTGCATGGCTTTGCCAATCCTGAATACATGCTAAGTAGGAGGAGGCTCTAAAAACTGCTAACACAGTGACTCAACAGCATCAAATCTGGTTTCAAGGGCATTTGAAACAATTCATTAATCATTTACTGTATGGCACAAGCACATTTTAAATTCTACTCTTTCAATTTAGAAAAAAAAATTGTCACTGAAAAATAAGATAAAAGGAAAAAAGTTAAACTGAATCAACATAAAATCTAAAATAAAACAGCTTAGAATAGATTTTAACTGGTGCTGTGTTGACTTACTAAACTGTTCAAAATATTAATGATAATGCAAAATGAGCAATAACAGAAAATAATGGCTGAACTGATAGCCTGCACTACTACCAAGTACCATCATTATACTTGCATCCAGTCTTTTCCTTACATCATCATTGGTAATTTGTCTCAAATCTATACTTCTCTGGTTGTTCAGCTGTTGTTTACATTTTTCAATTCTGATCTAAATTTCTATTGTTACTAATGTTAGTTCATATCAGCATCATTATTCAAATCATAATTTATCAATACTGAATCATCTTTTATTTTATTACTGATTCTTATCAGTATCATCATTATAATTATCATCATCAGGCCCACTATCATCAGTATCATTTAAATATTATGCTATTGCTAATCATTTATGTCAACTAATTCATCTATCCATCCATAAATATTGTTTAAAATGTTAATACTTATGTGGTACAGAACACATACATGTAAACTGTAACACACACACCACACACACACACACACACACACACACACACACACACCACACACACACACAGAGTCAATGCACACCTCAACACATACCAAAGGTTTATGTCATTCATTCAATGAATTCATCTATTCCCTACAAAAGTATATTTATAAACGTAAAGAAATAATTCTAAGTAGATCCCAATTCAAATAAATAAATAAATAAATAAAAACCCTGGTGGAAGAGAGAGAGTGGGAAGGAGGGAGGGAGGCTGAAGGAATGTGGCAATGGTAAGTGTGGTATGCCACTTATTTCAGCACTGAACAGGTGTGTATAATATCCTGGGTGTGTCACTTTGACTTACTTACAAAGTCAGGGATTGAACTTACTTTCAACTCCCATTCTTGGCAAGCTGACCATTTCCATTAGCTGACCTTTTCTATGCCATGACAAAGTCACAATTAATGAGTTCTAGAATATGAGGTTCCTGATACCACCTATACTTTAAATCAATTTCATGGAATTTTGATATTAAATTAAGATATTCTGCTTCTGATTAGCATAATTCAAATTCCAACAGCAGCCACTTTCCATGGAAATAGTCACAATTTGTGCATGTAATTGAGACAGAAAAAAAAGGACAGAGAAATGAGCAATACTTTCTGGTTGTTTCAGAGGTCGTGGTGTTGACTACACCCAAATCAGCACGTTCTAGCAACCCCCTTGACCTTTGACACACTTTGTGCACAACAAAAGGTTACGCGGCCAGTGTGTGCGATTACTGTGAAACACAACCGAACTTAATCCGATATACTTACGGATTTTAACTGTAAATTGTTCCTGTACTTCATTTAATACGTACCTGTAAGAGTACTAATAAACACAAGGAGAAGAATAAAGAAGAAAACGTTCAGAAACGATTGTCGAGGATCAGGTGTGCCGTAGTGTCAGCTCTCCATTTCCTACCCTAATGAGGTCATATTTAAGGTGACAAAATACGCAAAAATGATTATTTGGCCAAAACCTGAGTGCATTTTTCTGTCTAGTACAAACAGTATACACTATACTCTGAATTAAAAAAGTCCGTTCGACTAGTTCCAGTCTAACAAAATCGACCGACACATACA
>JAPXFY010000025.1:55797293-55829793 GCA_030674185.1 Monoplex corrugatus
GTATGCGCTTTGATACAGGGAGCCAGTGAAGTTGTGCCAGGAGAGGAGATATGTGGTCAGCTTTTTTCTTTTTGAGTACAAGGCGTGCAGCATTGTTTTGAATGCGCTGTAGGATGTGAATGGTGGAGGCAGGAAGACCAGACAGGAGTGAATTGCAATAGTCAATGCGAGACATTATGAAGGAGAGAACGAGTTTTGCAGTTGTTTCGACAGAGAGATACTTCCTGATCAGCTTTATACGATGGAGATGATAGTAGCAGGATCTGGCAGTTTGAGAAACAAAGTTGTTCATGGAGAGGGTAGAGTCAATGCAGACACCAAGGTTTTTAGCTGAATCAGAAATTGGGACTGATGTGTTACATAATGGGAGAGAAAGAGGAGGCAGCTGAGAAAGTTTCTGACGGGTGCCAATGAGGATAGCTTCTGTTTTGTCGTCATTAAGCTGAAGTCTACGCATTGTTTAATTAAACAGACACAGCAGCTAAAGAAATTAAATCACGTTACATGAGAAGTTTATGCACCTCCACTTTCAAAACTGACCTTGTCTCAGCCCTTGCAAGTGCACGATCGGATTCTCCGGATCTTGTTGATTTTTGCAACTTGAAACCCATGCTTCTTTAGTCACACGTAGCATTACAAGTCGTATCTAGTACCATGGATGTTCCTTGAAATCAATATGCCAAACTACAGCGGCATCAAGCTATCTGCAGACAAATATAAGCCAAACAGCAATGCATGGACAAGAACATCATTACAAGTCGTATCTAGTACCATGGATGTCCCTTGAAATCAATATGCCAAACTACAGCGGCATCAAGCTATCTGCAGACAAATATAAGCCAAACAGCAATGCATGGACAAGAACATCATTACAAGTCGTATCTAGTACCATGGATGTTCCTTGAAATCAATATGCCAAACGACAGCGGCATCAAGCTATATGCAGACAAATATAAGCCAAACAGCAATGCATGGACAAGAACATCATTACAAGTCGTATCTAGTACCATGGATGTCCCTTGAAATCAATATGCCAAACTACAGCGGCATCAAGCTATATGCAGACAAATATATGCCCTACACAGAAATTTGATCAGTAGACTGGGTTTTTTAAGCCAAACAGTAATGCATGGACAAGATCATCACTGGCTCAAATTCTTCCATGGAATGTTTCAAATTGAATAGCCAGATGATGGCCGCAAAAACTAAAATTGTCTTTCTAAACAATGTTCTACGCAAATCCCTCCCTGACAAACTCAGTGACTTCTTTCAACTAGAAAATTGAACAAATAAGAAGAAATTTCAGTTCCAGCTCTAATCCGTCAAAGCCTCCCCCGTTTACCGGCATTCCATTTAGACCACTTCAACCAGTTAATCTAGTTCAAGTGGAAAAAAAGTTATCCTTCCAATGCCTACAAAACCCTGCAGTCTTCACCCTGTCCCTGTCTCTCTTCTTTCTCACTGTGCTGAAGAAATTTCTCCAACGATAACTGAAATCATGAATATTTATTCAATAAGGTGTCACAGTGCTTTAAACGTGCCCTAGGTAAACCCCTGCTCAAAAAGTCCAATCTCAATCCCAACAATCTAAATAACCTTTAAAAATATAACTATGTGTATATATATATATATATATATATATATATATATATATATGTATCATTGATGTGTGTGTTCATTCCTGAATATCCCCTGAGGAAGGCCACTGGCCGAAGTACTGGGCTCAAAACTCTAGTTTGTTCTCTTGTTTCTTTGGTTTATCTACAATATATATATATATATACATAAAGTATATGTGTGTGTGTGTGTGTGTTTGTGTGTGTGTGTGTGTGTGTGCATGTATATATATGTATACACACACACGCGCGCGCGCCACACACACACACACACACAAAACACACACACACACACACACACACACACACACACACACACACACACACACACACACACACACACACACACACACGAGGGAAGTGGGGGAAGGGGGACTTATCTAATCCTATACTGACACCACCAGAACAACAATGATGTTAAGATGGGACAGTGAGAAAGCCAGTTTTAATGTAGCACACCCCGGGATTCGAACCCACAAGTATTAGCATGTGAATCCGACGCTCAAACTAACCGAGCTACTGAGGACCGCTGTTCTAGAGTGATTTGAGTCGTATTTTTCTTGTCAAAATCAATCTGTTTCACCAATGACTTCAGGCAGCTCCATCTCTACTGAAGTATGGACACCATAAAGGTTCTGTTCCGGGCCCTGTTCTCTTTACTATGTATTTACAACCACTTAGTTCTGTTATCAAACAGCCAGGAGCACTCTAACCATTTCTTTGCTGATGACTCACAAGTCTACTGGTTTTCTGAAAGACATCTCGAGCACAGCCACACAAATTAAAAACACACGGAAAACATAGCTGACTAGATGAAAACAAACAAAATAAAAATGAATAAAAACAAACAAACAAACAAACAAACAAACAAACAAAAGTGTACACTGGTACAAAATCAAATCTAAAAAAAAAAAAGATAAATAGCAAGACTCCCTGTACTCTCCCACAAAACTCTGTGGAAAACAACTCTGATTCCCCCCCCCCCCCCCCCCCAAAAAAAAGTTGTTTAAATATACGAAAAAAATCTAAAGAAAGTAACCTCAAAGACCATAGTTATCTCAGACTGTACTAGAACTTTCAGCAAATCTGCAAAGAATCTTTGTGTTTTTCTTTATGAATCCCTATCCATGGAAGCTCATGTTAAAACTACCTGAGCAAAATCATATATAATATCTCCAATTACTCAGATTATACAAAATCTGCCAATTTCTCTCTGCTGATGCCACAAACTAGCTGTATGTTTCTTTTGTTCTATCCAGACTAGACTACTGTAACTCTCTTTTAGCTGGATTTCCTGTAAAATATTAGTCGACCAAGTTTGAGCGTGAAAAGAGAGAAAAAAAATGAAACTAAAGTGTGCGTGCGCGCGTGCGCGCGTGTGTGCGTGCGTGCGTGTGTGTGTGCGTGTGTGTGTGCGTGTGGTGTGTGCGTGTTTGTGTGTGTGCGTGTGTGCGTGTTTGTGTGTGTGCGTGTGCGTAGTGTGTGTGTGTGTGTGTGTGTGGTGTGCGTGTGTGTGTGTGTGTGTGTGTGTGTGTGTGTGTGTGCGTGCGTGCGTGTGTGGTGTGTGTGTGTGTTTTGTGGTGTGTGTGTGTTGTGTGTGTGTGTGTTGTGTGGTGTGTGTGTGTGTTGTTTAGAAGAAGTGTCTGTTGAGCGGTGAAAATAATCACCAAAGGCAGACACAAGAAAATATCTACCCACAGAGGGCACCCGTTCTTGTCAGAGGAACTGTGGCCACTGAGTTGGTCAAAGCACCTGTGTGGGAGGCAAGAGGTCCTGGGTTGGAATGCCAGGTGGATAGGGATTCCCCCCCCCTTCCCCTCTGCGCTGCTAGACTTAGAGTGGAAGTCTGCATGCAATCTTTTAGATGAGATAATAAACCAAATTGTCACAATGAGTGAGCGTGCACTTAATTTAAAACACGTAAAGGCTCCCACTACAACAAAAGTGTTGTCCCTGGGAAATTTAAATAAAGAAAGAAAAAGAAAGAAAGAAAAGAAAGAAAAACACTGCACATGCTTGTATATATGGTCGACTATCGTGGTCAATAAATTCCAACCTAGCACTTCATTTGTGTTCTCTCATGTGGGATCTCAGGCCAAAGTCTGATGCATACAGGCGGCTGCATACTGGACACTCAATGGAACGTTCTGAGTTAGTTCTGGTCTTTATTGCTGCAAGCTTTTCCATTTGGTTGCTTCATTTTTGTGAGGGAAGGGGGGGGGGGGCGTGGTGGCGCTAAGTGCCATGCGCATACGTAAATTGCTGTTGTTTGCGCAGAGCCTCAGCAACTCTCTCCACCTGCCTCCACAAGTCCAGGGCAAACCGAGGTAAGACAGCTGTTCTCATAGGAGACACAGACGGCTGAACAGTAGATGGCAAGTCGCAGCATATGGCCAAAACTACAAGCAGTGCTTTGTGGCAATGCCCTTTGTGCAGTATACGGATGCGGGGTTTTCTGTCTGGGTTTTCTCCCATAGCCTTTCCCCACCCAAAGGGTAGCCCACAAGGCAGCGGAGACAGGCGCAGGTCGTACAGTTTACTGTCATACTGTAGCAGAGACTTAGCACATCGTTGACTGAGGCGATAGAAGGTTGACTGGATGACTGGCAGTGGCTCTATGGATAGAGATGATGTCTTGTGTGAAGCCCCACTCCAGAACATAAAATCAGACTTGTTGCCATCTGAATTTTCAAATAATTCTGGTGATGCTGCTGTTTTATAGGTCGCTGCTCCACTACCCCATTTCCAACATTTTGCCAGCGCTAGGGTCTTATACAGGTCCAGGAGTTCATACATACGTACTTTAATACATACATACATACATACATACATACATACATACATACATACATACATTACATACATTACATACATACATACATACATACATACATACATACGTACGTACGTACGTACGTTAGATTACATACATACATACATACATACATTTCATTACATACATTACATACAACACATCACATACATACATACATACATACATACATACATACATACATACATTTTCATTACATACATTACATACACACACACACACACACACACACACACACACACACACACACACAACACTACACACACACATACATACATACATACATACATACGTTACATTACATACATTACATACATTACATGCATACATACATACATACATACATACATACATACATACATACATTCGTTACATTACATACATTACATAATACATGCATACATACATACATACGTTACATTACATACATTACATACATATGTAAACATACATACATACATACGTTATATTACATACATTACATACATTACATACATACATACATGCATACATGCATACATACATGCATACATGCATATATGCATACATGCATACATGCATACATACATACATACGTACATACATACATACATACATACATACATACATACATTCATACATACGTTACATTACATTACATACATACATACATACATACATTCATACATACATACATACATACATACATACATACGTGTACATACATTCATACATACGTTACATTACATTACATACATACATACATGCATACATACATGCATGCATACATACACACATACATACATACATACATGCATACTAACATACATACATACATACATACCTGCATAACATATACAGCATACATATATACATACAGTGTGCAGTGTGGCAGAGGACATAGAGGTGGGAGTTGTACTTGCAGCGACAAGGGATAGATTCGTATGGAGGGCCATAGTCACCAACGCAATGCGGCAGGGCACATGATGATGATGACGTGTCCTTTCATCTTAAAACGTATAGATCTGTCAAAAAAGCATAATTAGCACTGCTAGTTTTAATGACTGGTGTATATGTCGCAACACAACATTGATAAAGAAGATTAGGAAAAGACAAGCAACATTTATAAGCCATTTTATGAGGAAAGGGGAATTAGAGCACCTGGTCACAACAGGAAAGCTGGAGGGAAAGAGAACACCAGATAGACCCAGGGAGAAATATTGGACGGACTTGCAAGGTGGCTGAGGACAGAGAGGGTGGAAGATGTACTTGCAGCGACAAGGGACAGATGCATATGGAGGGCCATGATCGCCAACGCCATGTGGCAGGGCACATTATGATGATGATGATGAGTTATTGGAGTTATTGGAGTTATTTCGAAAGGGATTCATCTCGTTCGGACAGCTCCATATGCGCTCCACCCAAATCCGCCAGCAATTAGACCTATCTGACTGAATTCCTGAGCCTGCACATAACCTTTGCGCTAGCAAAGTCTTGAAACGGGGAAAGGGGAGAAGGAACCTATCAAATACTAAGCTGACACCACCAGAATGATGGAAACTTTAAGATGGGCAGCGAACACGCCATTTTTTAATGTTGCGGGCTGGGATTGAACTCAAGATATCAGATCTTGAGTCCATGGCTCCACCAACTAGCCTGCGCGCATCATCAGGAGCCAGGTACTGATAGACTGATTTGGGTGCAGCGCATATGGAACATTGTGTAATGAAAAAAACGCCTTGATAGAGAACCGACAGTTTCCCACTGACAGATTGCCCAGATCGACCCGAATGAATACACTGCACTTTCCACCCCTACTACCACCGGGCAACACACAAGAGCAACCATGTCTCGTTCACATTACTGGAGTAAGGGAGGCAACTTGTAAACTGGCAACGATTAGTACAGTATATGGCATATTCAGTCTGGCTGGGGCAAGAGGGCTGTCTATGTAATGCAGAATTCTGCATTCAAGTCACATGAAATCTGCTTTGGTGTTCACTAGGTTGGGAAGCAGGTAAGTATGTATACATAATTATACAGGTTAATGGTATGCATGTATATATGTAGGCCTATGAATATGTATGTATGCATGTATATATGTAGGCCTATGAATGTATGTATGCATGTATATATGTAGGTCTATGAATGTATGTATGCATGTATATATGTAGGCCTAAGAATGTATGTATGTATGTATGTACGTATTATGTATGTATGTATGTATGTATGTATGTATGTATGTATGTATGTATGTATGTATGTATGTATAAGTACTACGTACGTAGGTACGTATGTATGTACGCTGTATGTATTATGCAGGTAGGCAAATGTACGTACGTATGTACGCTGTATGTATTATGCAGGCAGGCAGATGTACATACGTACGTACGAATCTACGCTGTATGTCTTATGCAGGTAGGCAGATGTACGTACGTACGTGTATATATATATATATATATATATATATATATATATTATATATATATATATATATATATTATATATATATAACACGTACGTACGTACATCTGCCTACCTGCATATATATATACGCTGTATGTATTACGCAGGTAGGCAGATGTACGTAGGTACGTATGTATGTACGCTGTATGTATTATGCAGGTAGGCAGATGCACGTACGTACGTACGTACATACGTACGTACGTATGTATGTATGTATGTATGTATACCGTATGTATTATGCAGGTAGATAAATGTATGTATGTATGTCTGTCTGCATGTATACACGCATGTATGTATGTATGTATGTATGTCTGCATGCATGCACGCATGCATGTATATATGTATGTATATATGTATGTATGTATGTGTGTATGCATGTCTGTCTGTCTGTATGTACGTACTACGTACGTGTGTGTATGTATGTATGTATATATGTCTGTCTGTCTGTATGTATCTATGTATACTGTATGTATTATGCAAGTAGGCAGACTGCTGGGTAGATAAGTACGTTGACATATTTGTATTAAAAAAAAAAAAGCTTGCGGCAAATTCGGCATTGCCAGTGTGGGCTATGTTGCGGCAACAATGTTCATGATATAAGAACATGTATGTGTCCCTTTTCAGGAACAGAGTTCTTGAATGTTATATAGAACCGATACTGTTGTGCGGTTGTGAGGTGTTGACAGTCAACACACAAAGTTAGAACAAAAGTGAGGTAACAGAAATGTGGTTTCTAAGCAGAATGTTGAGAGTTCCATGGACAGCAAAGAAAAACAAATGAGACAGTCTTGAAGGAGGCAGACACAAGAAGATCATTAAGAAAGAAGATTAGTAAAAGACGAGGGACATTCATAGGACATTTTATGAGGTAAAAGAAATTAGAGCAGCTGGTCACAACAGGAGAGCTGGAGGGAAAGAGAACACCAGGTAGATCCAGGAAGAAAATATTGGACGGATTTGCAGTGGGGCTGAGGACAGAGAGGGCGGGAGATGTACTTGCAGCGACAACGGATAGATTCGTATGGAGGGCCATGATCACCAACGCCATGCGGCATGGCATATGATGATGATGACGTGTCCTTTCATCTTAAACCGTATCTTTCAAAAAAGCATAATCGGCACTGCTAGTTTTAATGACTGGCGCATAGGCCTTATCAATTAACATCAGGAAGAGAGTTCTCGAATCTTATATAGAACCGATAATGTTATTCGGTTGTGAGGTGTGGACAGTCAACAAGCAAAGCCAGAACAAGATTGAGGCAGCCGAGATGTGGTTCTTCTTCTTTTTTCTTTAAACATCCACCATCATCATTTTGATGGTTCTGATTTGTAAAGAACTGGGGGTTTCCACTAGCTAGGTTGTTGGTATGTAGAATTGGCAGTAGGGGGCTTTTGGGGCGGGGTGGTGGTGGTAGAGGATGGGGGAGGGGGGAGGGCGGGGCTGGCTGGTCAGATTCTGGACTTGAAGCACTCCACCGAGGTTGAGGAGATAACCTTGGGGAGCAGACTGTTCCAGTCCCTGACGGTCCTCGGGAAGAAGGAGTACTTCCTGTAGTTCGTTTTGCAGGCAGGGAGGAGATACGTCTCCCTGTGTGACCGTCTTGTGGACCGTGCTGGGGTGTTTGGTGTTGGCTTGAATGGGGTGTTGATGCTGACCTCTTCTCGATGGTATTTAAAGAAGATGGTCAGCCTTGCTAGTCTTCTTCTGTCTGCTAGGGTGGACCACTGTAGATGTGTCAGCATGGAATCGACACTTGAGGTGTGACGGTGGCGGTTCACAACCCATCGAGCTGCACGGCGTTGGACTTTTTCGATGTTTTTGGCAGTATAGGGTCCCAGACTGGTGAGGCATATTCTAGAGTTGGACGAACTAGGGATTTGTAGGCTGTTTCCTTGATGTTGATGGAACCCACTCTCAGGTTTCACCTAAGAAGAATGTTGAGAGTTCCATGGACAGCGAAGAAAACAAACGAGACAGTCTTGATGGAGGCAGACACAAGAAGATCATTGATAAGGAAGATCAGGAAAAGACAGACAACGTTTATAGACCATTTTATGAGGAAACGGGAATTAGAGCACCTGGTCACAAGAGGAAAGCTGGAGGGAAAGAGAGCACCAGGTAGACCTAGGAAGAAAATATTGGACGAACTTGCAGGGTGGCAGAGAGAGGGTGGGAGATGTACTTGCAGCGACAAGGGATAGATTCGTATGGAGGGCCATGATCACCATCGCCATGCAGCAGGGCACATGATGACGATGACGTGTCCTTTCATTTTAAACCGTATGTTTCAAAAAAGCATAATCGGCATTGCTAGTTCTAATGACTGGTGCATAGGCCTGTGTCGCAACACTAGCTGTCTGGCGTTTCAGTGCCTTATCTGAAAAAATATACTGACGAGTTTGCGTGGGCACTGTTTAGCGCACGCTTGTCTTAGCTATCACTTCGTTTGCAATTTACACACACACACACACACACACACACACACACACACACACACACACACACACACACACACACACACACAACACACACACACACATACACACACAACACTCACTCACACTCAGACACACACACACACACACACACACACACACACACACACAAAGTTCTGAAGACACGTTTATTTTTTAAAATGGAAAAAGTTTTGATCGTTGAAACACACAGGTAAGTACACACAAAGAAACGGATAAACACACAGACACACAGACAGACACACACACAAAGTTCTGAAGACACTTTTATTTTAAAATAGAAAAAGTTTTGATCATTGAAACGGTTGACCATCTTCAGATCTCGGGTTTCTTGTTTCATTTCTTGTTTCATTTCTCCCCTCTCTTTCGGACTTTAGAACAAACTGTTGTGCTACAAACAAAAAGACTAGAGCAGGTACTGACTGCACTAGCGTTGAGATATAAAACACCTTTACGCGTCTGTGTTCATATAATCTACTATATTCCACAGTGCAGACGAAGCTTTGAAGCAGCACCAAATGTACCGGTCACAGTTACTTCCCTTCAATTAACTCCGCTCGGAGATCGAAAGGCAAGAAAAGCGATAAAAAATGGCGCGACTCACGACCAAGGATAAAGACTCAATTTAGCACAAAAATCGATAGCTGTCTTAATATCTGAAACAGAAAAGACAATCAGAAATGGAAGAAATTGAAGCTTTTGTTCGAAGACTCTGTGCGGAAGGAGACCTGAGGTATGTATAAATAATATGAATATTGTAACCGTACCATCTGGAAAATGTCTTGGGCGTTCGGCGACAAGAAATAATCGGGGATCGGTCATTGCAATTATTTGCTCGAGCCATTTATGGTAGCCAACGCATTTTGGGTATAAGTTTGCATAACATTACAAGCAATGAAGACTGTGGTTTTAACTGGTATACACGTTTTTTCGTTTGGCTCGTTTTGCAAATGAATGGGACACCACGGGCGCTTGGGACTCAAATATCTGGTTTGGTTCATTGGACATGATTGGTTGCCAGATCATCAGATCAGGCTCAGCACGTAGGCAAGTGAATGCCGAGTCAGTGCCAGTCCAAGTCAGTTATATTTCGTTGAGTGGAAATGTTGACGGTATAAACATTCATCCACACGTGACACGTGTGTATATGTGTGCGCGCTCTTGTGTGCACATGAACTTTTCAATATCGGTGTGTGTGTAGCCTACTGTTACAACTGTAACTGTGTCTCACATTGTGACATTGTCATGATTGTGACTTTGTGTGTGTGTGTGTGTGTGTGTGTGTGTGTATGTGTGTGTGTGTGTGAATAAGAGAGGGAGTGTATATGTGAAGTAAGAGAGAAAGGGCTCCTACTAATGAAAAAAATATCCGCACTTCTATAGTTATAACAACTGATTTATTATTTTGTGTTTTTGAATTTTGTAAGTTGCCGTATGACATAGGCTAGGTATAACTTGCATTGGAATCATTATGATCAAAAGTATGAAGATAGGGCTTTGTGTGTGGAAGAAAGAAAATATTTATTCCAAAATTATCATGTTGAAGAACCTTGAAAGTTGGTTTCCTTAATTTTACTGTATTTGAAGAACAGTGGAAGTTATGAATAAGCTGTTAGATCTAGTGTTTGGAAGATACTCTGCAACCAGTCCAGATCAAGTCAACCAAAAACAGTCAGAATACCAAACAAAAACAAAACAAAACAAAAATAAGCTGGTTATACTTCCGTACTAGATGTAATGTCTAGGTCAAAAGTGTCAAGCTTTTTTAATTTTGCTCATGATTGCTGACTCATTCTGATACTGTGAAGTCAAGTACATACATGTACAGCTGCAAGTACATCTACATGACATTATGTGTCTCTTCCTCATCTCCCTCCTCCCAAATAAAAACATATACAACAACAACAAAAACTAAATGCTCATCACACTCACAGTCCAGTGTGATACTGATGGGGAGACAAAGAGGATCCAAAAGCCTAGTAACAATAATAGTAGAAATAATAATGGATATTTTGCATATTTCATCAAACTCAACCCTTCATGACAATTTCAGAATTACCATTTTGACAAATTATAGCAGTCCGCCACATAGGTTTTACTAAATCCATTAGTCATTATTACCTATATCACCTACACGTATGTATGCACCATTGTTTTTGTTGTTCACACTTACTTTGTCGTAGCGCTGTCGCCGTAACCCGGCCTCATCAGCGACTGATTGTGTTACTGCTGAGAGGGAAGCGAGGCAGCCGTGAGCGAAACTCGTATCCGTTTGTTGTGTCCAAACTCGAGTTTGGAATTCATGAGTTTCGCTCTTGGTTCATAGTTGTCGATAATGAATTTCAGAATTGTGTATGCATGAATATCCCCACTTATGTAGTTACTTTTTTTGTTCACTTGTGTTCTTTCTCTCTCTTTCTCTCTCTCTCTTTCTCTCTCTCTCTTTCTCTCCCTTTCTCTCTTTCTCTCTGTCTGCCTACCTGTCTCACTCACTGATTCACTCGCGCGCGCGCACACACACACACACACACACACACACACACACACACACACACACACACACACACACACACACACACACACACACACACACACACTCTCACCCTAACACACACACACACACACATACATATTTACACACACAGAATTGATGTGTATACACACACACACATTCATGTACACACTCAGATGTCCAGACAGGCTAAGTAACCCCCAGAAGAGAAGAAAAAAACCCAAAAGCAGCTATGATGCTGATACTATAGGGTATGGTAATGGGATACTGGTATTTTGTTTTGTTTGATGGTTACTAATCTGTTAAGGTAGGAATGGACTAATTTCAGAAAGGGAAAGGTGGATGGTGCTCTTGTGTTAGCTGAGGTAGTGTGTGTATGTGTGTGTGTGTGCGCGCACGCATATGTGTGTTTGCTGTGTGCATGCGTGCGTACATATATGTGAGAGAGAAAGAATCGGATTCTTAACGTGTTTTGGCTTTATTTGTTTTGATCATTACCAAGAAGAGATTTTATCAATAAATATTGGTTTATACTTTTCTAACAGAACATCTGACTTGGTTTGGTATTTATTACTGTCATTTACTACGGCTTTTCTTAAATTCTTTTCCAGTGTATTGACCAAGAAGCTGGTTCGCACCCAGTATCAAGCCCACTTCAACAAGACAACAATTACTCGAGAAGAGAAAGACAAAATTAATGAGGTCTTGGACATGTTGTCCAGGAATTGGCATACCAATCCAAGGTAATGTTTTGACAAAATATCCATTGCTTTGTGAACGGTTACCTGTTACCAATTTGAGATATTGTTTTGTTTTGTTGATTCCTTAGTTTTGGAACCAGAAAAAACATGAAAAAAAATAATAACGCGTATTTAATACAAGACAAGACAGGCACAAATTTTCGGCCCGCTGGCCTTTGTCAAATATAAGATCACTTGACAATGACCAGTTGGCCAAAAATTTGCGCTTGTCTTGTCTTGTATTAATATAGCTTTCTTATTCTTTTTTTGTGTTTTTTTCTGGTTCATGTTTGCTTGAACGCAGGCAGTCACACTTGTTTTGGATTACTTAGTTTTATTTGTTGATTACTTGGCGATGAATCAGTTTTTGTTCTTGACTTAAGGCTAGAGAGAGACCGACTCAGTCATACTCATAGTTACATGCGCACAGGTGTGTATGTATACATACAATGTATGTGTGGGTGAAAGCATGTGTGCACACAGTGTGTATTGTTGATTATTCAGTTTATGTTCTTGATAAGATATATACTGTGTGGGTGCATACATGTGTGTAGGCACATTTATGTGTGTGTGCAGTGATGTGTCCAGGCATATTCGTGACATAGGTGATAGTCATATAAAAAAAAAAAGTGACAATGTTCTTGTTGCCGGGACAAATGTGACCCTTACCTTTGGAAATGAGTCTCATTGCTACAGTGGGTCATATTGAGATTTTTGATCATTGTCCAGAACAGTTAATTCTGTTTCCAGTGACTTATACCAAGTTATTTAGGTCTGTTTGGTAATTTCTGAGATTTCAGTGGTAGAAGTTACCAATTATGCAGGAGCTTTAAACTTACTTGAATTGTGTTTTACACAAAGAGCTTTACGTTTTTAACCCTTTGACTCCCGCACCCAATCCACCAACTGCAAAACTTAACCTTTTGATTTCCTCACCTTATCCACCAGCTTCCTGCAGGAAACTGGTGAATAGGGTGAGGGGATCAAAAAGTTAAGTTTTTGCTTTGCCAGCATGGTTGGCAATGCAGGATGCTGGTGGACAGGGTGCGAGAGTCAAAGGGTTAAATGAAAATACATTGTGTTTTACATAGTAGAACAGTCCTTTCTGATTAGGGTAGAGCACTGAAGTATAAGTGATTTTATCACACAAAATCAAGACAGTAGTTTGAGATTTGAATGTCGGAGTGTTTTAATAACATATGAAAAATATAAAAATAACACCATTAACAGCAAATTATGTTTGTTTTGCTTAAAATACATAAAACAGCCTTTGTTGGTAGGTTTGACATCTGTAAGTAACTGATGGAAAAATACTGGTAAACACATGTAACAGATGTTGAAAAAGTCTGTGCAGGTGCTGTGGAAAGTGTTTGTTCCGTGTTCACTCTTGATAAAGAGTTTGCCATCACAATGCTACATGAAAGTGAAAGTGATACTCCCCACTAACATGACCTCTCATGGTAACATGAAAATGTGGTATTTTGGCAGGTTAACAAAAATTCTACCAATGAGCCACTTTAGACATGGGTACAAAGCTATATATTTTTTTTAGAAAGATCAGAGTTTCAACAGTCAAAATAACACAGTGGAAAAGCATACACACTTAATTGCTTGATGAAAACAGCGCTCCAATATCCAGTCCAAAAAGAAAATAATGCAGGGCTCCGAATTTTCCGATTTTTCTTGGAAATCCAAGAAAATCCACAGGCTGCTTCCGAGAAAAAAAAAATTTGACTGAAAATTTTTTTTACTTAGACTGCGAAATAGTCAGCTGTTTGTTAGTCTGTTGATCTTGCCGCAGGCGAGAAAATTTTGATAATGGGGATAAATCTGGTATAATTTTTCTGCTAGAGTCACTTCCAGTGTTTTTTGTTTTGTCAGGCGCGACCTTTTTTCAGAACTGATTGCAAAACTTTTGAAGGGTGTGACAATGTCTTGAGCCAATATTCTGGAGAGAGGGTCTGCTGCAGCAAAAACATTTGACAAAGACTGCAAAAATAAGCATTGTTAGGAGTGTATTTCACAAAACATTGATATCATGGAAATGAGCACATGGCTTTCAAAAATAACAGAAGCTGGCATAGCCTACTGTGTCTTGTTCCACTGTGAAGTCAGTTAAAATAACTATAGTTGAGCAGGCGTCCACAAACTTTCGGACCATTTCAAGTCAAAGAAGCACCAGATGAGGCAGAAAACTGCAAAGAATCTTGAAGCTGTTCAGTCTATGTTGTTGTTTAATGTTTGTTGGTGCATACATTAGAAAAATACTAACCAAATTATTTTTCTTGAAATCTGACACCAGGTAGACATGACCCTGCTTGAAGTCTATTATTTCTTCTTTTATTTATTAGGATTTAGCAGTTTGAGTCAGTGGCTTATAAACTGTAAACATGTATCATTACAGATGATGCGACTTGACAGATTTGTGTAACGTGTACCAGATAGAATATTTCTGATTATTTTGAATTAACACACCCTGTGCCATTGAGTGCATTCAGTCCGAAAGCAATTGCAGAAGTGATGTATGAATCTTAAAGTAATGTGCCAGTATGGTGATCAGTTTTGTTTTTTAACCGACACTCTCCCAGTACCTCTGTTGGCTTTAGTTTAATACCAGAGATATTTTTTAATGAGAAATGAGCAGACTTGCTCTGAAACTGCAAGCTGTAAAGTATTCTGCTGACCTGTCTTACTGTAGGTTAGTCACTGACCTATTGCACCGAGAGAACTTGTGTATCGACTTTGCAGTCTTCCAAAATCCAAGACACAACAGAGGTTTTAGCATCATTTTGCTGAAGTCAAGTACTTGCCTGACCACGCAAGACTGACACTGTGTCTGTCAATACTTGTAGAACTAGAACTAAGGAAGAATTAAGAAATTCCACTGGCAGTAGTGTTGAATCAAATGAAGGAAAAGTTAATGGTGTGATATGTAAATGACATGCAGATTGTGATGAAGATGAAGGCATTACTCACACAGCATCATTTCTAATAAGTATGGTGACGCACCTATTGCTTTGCAACAGGTGGTAGAAAAATGTCTTGAAGTAATCTGCTTTGATGTCCTTGTGAGAGAAGTATGCAACAGGGATGGGCATAAAATCTCCCTTTAACTCTTTGACTCCCGCACCCTGTCCACCAGCATCCTGCATTGTCAGCCATGCTAGCAAAGCAAAAACTTAACTCTTTGATTCCCTCACCCTATCCACCAGCTTCCTGCCAGGAAGCTGATGGATAGGGTGAGGGAGTCAAAGGGTTAAGTTTTTGCAGTTGGTGGATAGGGTGCAGGAGTCAAAGGGTTCAGAAATGCACATTTGTCTTCTCTCTCATGCATGCACATAGTTTATGCACCACAGACACTAAGGCAGACAGTTTGGCCAGAAATCATTTTGTGCATTAACACCCCCCCCCCCCCATCCCCCCACTCAATAAATTTCTTATACCATCAGTCTTAGCATATTGGCAGTTATGTTGGATTGTTTATCTTTGGGAGTGTACTGTAGACTGATTTGCATTAAAGATACCCGTGATACAGAGCAACAGTGTTGCAACCATTGAAATCCAGACAGTAGGTCAGTTGATCCATGGTAAAATGTTTACCAAGCCAAGCCCTAGTTATGATTTATACAGATAACTTTCAAACCTATGATTTACAAGTTATTTACACCAAAGCAGAAACAGTGAGTGTGCTTATTCATGGCCTGTTTTCAGTTCACAGTGATAAAAGCTGGGGAAATGTGCTAAACGCCTAAAGGCTTTAAAAGATATGCCATTACACATTGTGGTTTTGAATATTGTTTTTGTGTTAATGATTGTGTCTGAAATGAAGTAACAGGATTGTGATTGATCATGGTCAGTGAATTCGCTTTCCCCCACATGTAATGATGTATCCTCCCCTGTTAATGTCACAATATGTATCAGTCCCAGAAGTGTAGGAAAATATATTAGTATACAGAAATGTTTCAGAATTCACCAAAAACAGTATTACTTGTCTAGCATGTGTTTTGATTTGTTTTGTTTGAAAAACATATGAAGATCAACATAAACAACAACAACAAGAACAGTAGCAGAAATCCAGAGAAATCCTGGTAGTGTTAAACTGTGTAGTGGACAAGTAATTGCAGTATGTGTCATAGGCAATAATCCAAATATAGTTGTCATTGCTATGAAATGTGTCACTCAGGTTTTTTTTTTTAAATCACACTTTAATATGAAAATTAGAGAAGTAGTGGATATGACAGAGGGTAAGCCATCTGTAAATAGAGACATTAGGTTAGAGCTGTCGGGCATACAGACGACAGCTCATACAGACAAGGGCTTAAAACAAGTGAACCTTGTTTGGAGACAGAGATAGGTCTGCCAAGTGGCCAGTCACTTGGCCTAACAAGGGTCCCAATAAAAGACTTGATACATTACCTCCACAGTTAGACAGCAAATCCCAAGTGAATAGCTTTCTTTCATACATAGTTATATTAATATTTATAAGAACCAGAAAAAACATGAAAGGAGAATAAGAATGCGTAATTAATACAACTAGGTTTTATGAAAATGATGTTATCAGTTACAGGGAAGAAAGAAGTGCAGCAGAATTGAACTTATGATGTTATATCAATGCTGAACATTACATTTGAAATAATCTTGTCTGATTGTATCAAATATGCGTTCTGATTCTTTTTACATGTTTTTTTCTGGTTCTTGTTTGCTTGAACGCGGGCAGTCACACATATTTTGGATTTGATAATTATATAACTGTGCTTCACAGTAAAATCAAGCAAGCAAAGATTTCAGTTGGGAGTCCAGCTTTTCTTTTGCATACATTAACTTGATTAAGAAACTAGTGTTTGAGTTTTGATCAATGTACATTTTATAAGATTACTTTTTGTTCTACTTTTTGGCCTGCTGAAACAATAGTTGTATGTTTATTTTTGTCAGGTTTTATGAAAATATTGTAATCAATTACAGGGAAGCCGAAGTGCAACAGAATTAAAACTATGCTGTTACAATACTGTTACATTTTAAATAATCATATATTCCTTGTTGTAGAATAGTGTTGAAAATATGCAGACTTTAGTTACAATAAATGTGCATAGATTTTGGTATTCAGTATATTACTTGTTCTAGCCATTCAGTTTTCATGTAGTGTGTAACTTCAGCTAGCTTTATTGTTGTTTATTCGGTGTATCAATTCAAATGTACATGTAATATTTGCAATTCATGTGACAAATGAATGTGCTAGTGCCATATCATATGTAGATTCTGTATGGAAGATAAAAGAGCAATCACATTACCAATGATTAACAATTCATGTACTTTTTGCATTTTGTTTTATTTTTTTGTAGATTTGGTTTGTGTGCTTAATAGTGTACTAACCAATCATGTTGTAATGCTTATCAGTGGAATGTACAGTGTACTTGGGAGTTTCTTCCCACAATGTTGCCTGACATTTATTAATATACATATATAATATATATATATATATATATATATATATATATATATATATATATATATATATATATATATATATATATATAATATATTTTTTTCATACTAAGTCATGAAAATAATGTATGCAGTAACTGCAATTTAATGTAACTGACTGTTGATAATTATGTTAATAATGATGATGATGATGATGATGGTGATGATGATGATGGTATTTCATTTACATTCTGCAAATAGTTCATGTCAAAAACATGCATGTTGTGCTTTACAATTAAAGAACATTATCAGACTCAGAGTATCAGATTTGTACATACCAACAGATAACAAAATGAGATATGAAAGTATTAGGAGCCAGTAGTCACAAAGAGTAAAGGAGGGCAAAATCTCATAACTGAACATAAGTTTTCTATGTACACACTCGGACACACTGCATGTATATGTACACACACACGTGCACACACACACGCACACACACAGACACGCACATACACAGAGACACACATGAACATGCGCACAGTGTGCACATACAGACACACACACACATACACAGACACACACAGACACCCACAGACACACACACTCACACACGCGTGCCCACACATGCATACATGCATGCACACACAGAGGATGAAGATCTGTCTAGAGTATACTCACGCACACACCGACACACATACACACACACACACACACACACACACACACACACACACACGCACACACACACACACACACGCACTCACACACTCACTCACACACACACACACACTCACACTCACACTCACACACACACACACACACACACACACACACTCACAGTCACACAGAGGATGAAGATCTATCTAATACACAAACACGCTCACATTGAGGATGAAGATCTATCTAGAATATACTTAGCTTACAAAAAGTGTAAATTAATGTAGGCAATGACTGGTTTACTTTCTGACAGTTATTAACCTTGCTCCTTCTCCTGGACAGGAACGTACCTCTAAAGAACGTACCTCTAAACTAACGACCAAAGTTGGTCAGTATTTCTGTCTTACAGTACTCATCTCTGTCCTTTCTTTTTCTCTTAATGTGTCTGTACATGTATATTTCGCATGATATACTTAGTCTTCATTGGATATCAGTGACATAGTCTTTTCCACCGCTTCCTTTCTAATGGTCTGTTCTAATCTGTTCATTTGTTGTTGTTGAGGCTTTCAGAGGATGAAATATTGGGAAATGTATTAATATAACACTTATTTGGTTCTTAATACCTTGTTAGCTTTCTGTAATTTAATTACAGTTTTTTTTTTATAACAATTTCTTGTGATTTTGGAGGGGTGATATTTTTTTCTGTTCATTTTTGTATGTGATTTTAGGCTTATAAGATTTGTTTCCAGGGCTGTGAGATTTTGTTTGCTCTCAGTCTTGTCAGTGCAGCCTTAGGAGAGGGGGGGAATTGATGGGACACTGTAGCAGATAGGATCCTCCATCTCTGAGTGTAGATGCAGCATCAAACAGATCAGGCAGTGATATTTTCTGCCCAACATAATTATTAATTATTCCTCTTTCAACCTCAGCAGTAGCCTTCGTACATGTTACCCTGGTCTTGAACTGTATAGTGTTGGGTGAAATGGCCAAGCAAGCAAGTTGCATCGTTTCAGAAAGTGGCTTCTGTGCCCACTAAGTGAACACAGTTTGTTCGTAATGTGTGATGTCTCTTTCAGGTGAAGATGTTAAATTACATGTGGTGTGTTGCCATTTTTTCAGCTTTTAACATTAGCTTCATTTGATTCTCTTTTTTTTTTTCTTTTTCTTTTCTTTTTTATTTGACAGCCCTGAAATGTCCATTAAGATTGCCTTGGCAGGAAGCAGGTGAGACTGACTTGCTAGAAGCAGAGAAATGTGTAAATTGAATTGCCATTAGAATGGTATTATTGATATAAGTCTGGTTGGTTATCTGCTTGTGAAACTTTTACCTGTAAGTTTTTCATTAGATTGTTTGTTTCACATTTGACGTATTTTCTTTGACTTTTCCCTCACTTTAATTGTTGATGCTTATGGATTCATACTGGTTGACTGATGCAACAGCAGGTGTCTATTACCAGACCTGGTTGAAGCTGGAATGTCTTGTCTGGATGGATGACACTTAATAGCTGTGAGAGTTGTTGGTACAGATTGAAATAAGATTTTCATAGAGCCACATATCATTCAGAGCACCATATCATCGTCTGCTGTCATGCTCATCCTCATCAGAAACTTAAAAGATTGTCCAGACTTCTGTTGTGTTTGTACTCTGAAGCTGAGCAAATGAAGAAAAAGTGGCCAAATCTTGCTGAAGCGGAATCTGTATGATTGCCATGTTTTATGTTTCACAGGACCAGCCTGCGTCCACAGATACTGGAGAGTTTGTAAACTCTTCACCGCCGTCGGACCAAGGAAAAGAAAATCTTCATACGGATTGTGATTGCTTGTCCAGCACAGTGTTGCCTACAACTGGGGGGCATCACAGAGCTGTTCACAAAGTTTCTCGAGGGGAACTGGGCACCACAAACAGTGGTCAGAACACTTGAGGCGAATTCAAGTGTCACTAAATGAAAACACTTTGTCTCGCAGTTCTAAGAATTCCCAGGTCCGATGTCGCTCCAGTTCTGCTGGGAATAGTGAAGTGCCTCAACAACGTTCACCGAGAAGGAGAGGTAGCTGTGAATCAGTATCTGGTAGTAATGCAAGGGATGCTGCACGCACATGCACAGCATCTGATGGCGTTGATGGTGACAGTGACTTTTAAAGTTACTGGGTGTGGCAAAGAAAGTGTTGGACAGCTTGCATTGTTGGGTGCTGCTGGTGACATTGAGCATTCCATTGGAAACTGTAAAGGTAAACAGCTGGTTGATAATGTCAGGAATGCAGATCGTGAAGGTGACTATTCTAGTGATGAGGTCAATTTGCTGTCTTTGATTCAGACGCTCCAGCAAGCAGCAACAGGCGTGAAATGAAATCGCCCAAATGGAAAAAATCTGTGATAGACAAAGTGTCAGCTGCAAAAACTGTAAATATATCTAGTATGTCAAGTAGCAGTGACGGTACCCCTCCAAAGGTAGTCCCAAGACGATGGCAGCAAAAGAAAGCCACAAAGATGTATACAGTACAGGCAGCTCTTTCTGCCATTATGGAGTCCGAGGTATCATCAGAGGAAATTCGGTTGATATCTGAGGAGGAAGAAAAGTCCTCATCATCGCTAGAACAGCCTTTGAGACGTTCACAGCCCTCAGGGAACTTGATGCCTACAAAGGTGCAAAGCGGTTTGAAAACTAGGGAGTACTCGTTTGAGAAAAAGAGATGTAGTGATCATCTAGGGAGGGGCGTGAGACCCAGCCAACAACCAGGTCAGGGTAATACACAGTCTGTCAACATTGCGTCACAAGATTCTCAACATGATGAATCTTTGACATCAAGAACTGGTTCTGACAGTATACTTCGCTCTGGATTTAGTGCTGCTGGTTTTTTTCAAAAGAAAGTTGTTCATGTTGCCCAAAAACCTAACATGAAGAAATCGAAACGACCACGCACAGAATCTGACACTGATGTTTCATGCAGTTCCATGCCCAGCCCCATGTCAAAAATAAAAAGTGCTCAAAATGATTCTCATAAGACCAGAATGTTGCAGATTGATATTGACTCTGACTCGCAATCAGCTACCATATTATCAGACTCCAAAGAACAAGTGAATGAAGAATCGCCAGAGAAAAACAAAAGAAAAAGTTACACACCATCAAAGTCAGGATCAGATGGTAAAAAGAAAAGGACAGTATTAAAACCTACACCACCTGTAGAAACTGTTTCCCCAAAAGAAAAATGTGAAATATTTGTTAAATCTGCAAAGTGTAAAAAGAAAATGGGACAACATGCACAGAAAAGTAATTTGACAGGTCAGAACAAGAGTGATGACTCTGATGTGGATGATGTACCCCTGAGCATTTTGCAATGCAAAGGAAAGAAACCAAATAGAGAAATGACTGGCATGCCTGGTTCAAAAGCTGCTAATGTTTCTAAGAAGCCACAGAAAACTGTTATAAAAATAAGAGAAGTTCAGACTTTGAAGAATAGAGCAGAGAAAGAAAAAACAGCTAAAAAAACAAGCACTACAGAAACAGAGACTGACACATCCTCCACTATTTTTACTCCTCCAATCTCACCAGCTTTGAAGAAGTCTGTAAAGCGAGGGATGAAAACGTATGGTAAATTAACTATAAAATATAAGGTGGTTGTGGAGAAGTCAGAAACGGGCAGTGTAGTCTTTCCAGAAGATAAAAACATTGCAGGGTCAGTGTTTTCCACCTCAGAAAACACAGAGGACGACACGGGTTCTAAAAGGCTATCAAATCAGTCAGCAAGACTTCCATCGACCAGTACTCCTCATGTGTTTTCTCTATCAGAAAGCGCTGATGATTCATCCAGTGGGTTGGCTCAGTCACCGTTAACATCAGTTGTAAAACAAGGAACAAGTCAGGTGGACATTAGTTTGTCTAGTTCACCAGCTAAACAATCGATGGATAATCGGTTGTCTAAAACTCCAGTCCTCCAGAAAGGAAGAAGACAGACAGGTAGTACTAGTAGGTCATCTCATACACCAGTCCGTAAGAAAGGAAAGAAACAGATGTCTGGTACACCAGCCTTTCAGAAAGGAAACGGACTGACAGATGATAGTTTGCACAGTGCTTTGAAAGATAGATATTCAAGTGATCGCTCAACAGATTCGATGTATGAATTTGGGGAGGATGGAACCCTTACCCCAAGAAAGCTGGCAGCCACCATAGGAGAGACATCTTGCACAGGAGCCCTGACTCCAGAGCAAAGGGAGAGAGATGAGTGTAAAGAGTTGTGGTGTGCAAAAGCTTACCATGGAGAACCACTAAAATTTCCTGTCATCATGCTGCAAGACGTACTGCAAAGAGAACGCGTATCCCCAGCCAGTAATGGACCGAAAATGGTAAGTTCCAAACAAGAGAGAAATATTTTTGAAATTCTAGAACTCAGCACTAGAAAAGAACAAACATTCACTTCTGCTGATTCTGTTTTTTGTGAATCTCAGATACTTAGTAAACCTTCTGAATCGCATATCAGATCACCTGAAACACACAAATCTCCCCAAACACATACCTCTGCCTCAGAAATAGCCCAGGAACAAAGCCACAGCTTTGTCAGTTCAGTAATCAGCAGTAATGCCAGTGATACGACATCAACAGCCAGCTTAGATGAATCAAGAACAGTGCTGAAAAAACAACGAACAGTGAAAAAAATTACTCCCAAACTACGGACAACATTGAAATTACGGAAACAGATTTCACCAGACAAGACCAACGTCTCTTCTGAAGTGGAGGAGTGGGCGGTTGTTTGGCAGGGAGAGCAGGAGTGCAATGGAAACGGTCAGCATCGTGATGACTTCGGCAGAACAGACAGATCCACTTGGAAAAGACATTGCTCAAAGGTGTGTGCAGTTTGGTTGTGATGGTTATCCTGTTGTGTTGCTGTATGCATAGCGGAGTAACACGCTTTCCTTCTGTTTTTTTGGTTGTAGGAATAACGCGGTTATGGTGCTGTATATGTGTAGTGCATTAGCAGGATTGATTCAGTTAGTTGGTTGTATTAATTTGGTGTTGTGGTGCTTGGCTGGCGAATGGTGCCCTGCTGATGTTAAAAGCATGCTTGCCTTGGATTTGGTATTTTTTGTATTCACCTCTGTAATCCTGTGTTCATGTATCACCGTTGTAAGTGTTGTGCTGGTTCTCACAATGTCTGCGCTTCAGATTTTGTATCACATTTTCACAACAAGTTTGGCTTTGTGCATTTTCAACACATTAAATATGAAATAATGAAAAAATGAACCACTTCAAAGTGTTTAGAGTGTACAGACTCACCATATGAAAGTGTATCTCACTACATGTATTCTTTATAACTGTGTAAGTTAATGAATTCATCTGGTGAGAAGAGCATGCTTTGAATAATGTTTTTGACATGCATGCACGCACACACACACACACACACACACACACACCACACACACAACACACACACACACACACACACACACACACACACACACACACACACACACACACACACACACACACACACACACACACACACACACACACACACACACACACACACACACACACACACACACACACACACATATATGTGTGTGTATTATATATGTATATGTATGTATATACAATATGTAAACAGCTGTTACGGCTAGCGGAAAATTGCCGGTGATGATTTTTGTGTGTATGATAGATATTAGTATATAAATGGCTGTTAAGATTAGTGGGAAACTGTCATCAATAATTACCTGTTTGTATATTATGTGAACAACCATTAAAATCGGTGGGATGTTATCACTTTCAGTAATAATTTTCTGTTTGTATGTAAATATTTGTTATTAGTGGGTATATCAGTATGTAAGCAGTTGTTAGATCAATAAAAAGTAGGTATATATAGATTTCTTTTTGAAGGGCGTTTGTATACATTGTACAGATAATATGGATTAGTTTTCATGTATATGTATACATTGTGCAGATAATATGGATCAGTATACATGTATATGTATACATTGTACAGATAATATGGATTAGTATACATGTATATATGTATACATTGTACAGATAGTATGGATTAGTATACATGTATATGTATACATTGTACAGATAGTGTGGATTAGTATACACATATACATTCTTTTTGAAGAGGGATTAAACTTTTTATTTACTATTCTGATATTCCAAGGAATTTATGGACAGAAGAGAGAGAGAGAGAAAAAAAGAAGAATTGACCGAATTCTATAATAAGGTTGTGAATTGTAATACAGTGATGATTACAGAGAAATGACTGAGGAAACATTTGAGAAAGATTATGATTCTTGCTAATGCTATTTGTGTGATTTTATACACACATGCATGCACCAAAAAAAAAGCAAACCTCCGCCCCCCCCCCCCACACACACACACTGAATAGTGTTAGAATATGCCCAACTTAACAGACCATTAACTGTTAAAAAGAACAAATGCAGGGACCATTGTTATTCTTTTTTAAGTCACCACTAGCAAATAGAAATCATCATCATCATCATCATGTGCCTGCTGCATGGCATTGGTGACCATGGCCTTCCATATGAATCTGTCCCTTGTCACTGCAAGTACATCTGCCACCCTCTCTGTCCTCGGCCACTCTGCAAGTCCATCCAGTATTTTCTCCTTGGATCTACCTGGTGCTCTCTTTCTCTCCGGCTTTCTTGTTGTGACCAGGTGCTCTAATTTCTCTTACCTCATAAAATGTCCTGTAAACATTGCTTGCTTGTCTTTCCCTAATCTTCTGTATTAATGTTCTTCTTGTGTCTGCCTCCTCTTGTTTGTTTTCTTTGCTGTCCATAGCACTCTTAACAGTTTTCTTAGAAACCACATTTCAGTTGCCTCAATCTTGTTCTGACTTTGCGTGTTGACTGTCCACACCTCACAACCATATAATAGTATTGGTTCTATATAACATTCAATGAGTATGGGTTCTATATAACATTCAATGATGTTAATTGATAGGCATTTTGTTGGTAAGAATGCTTTTCATTTGAATGCTGTTTTAGCTTGGCCAATTCTGCTGGCTATTTCTGATGTGCTGTCTGCCATCTGGTGAGATGACCGTTTCCATGTAATTTTTGATTTAACATTCTGTCTCAGTGTTGTGCCACTTGCTGTTATTTTACATGAGGGGACTTCTTGTTTTTTGCCATCACTTCAGTCTTCTTGGTATTTAGCTCCAGCCCTTTATTTTTGCTTTCTGTTTCTATTATATTCACGAGATTTTGTATAGGTCTGTTTCATTTTCAGTTTGCACGGTGTCATCTGCATAATGAAAGTTATATTATTTTTCATCCAACTTTTATCCCAGGGCATTCTTTCAGGTTCGTCATGATGGTTTCGCTGTAAAGTGAAAACAAATCTGGTGACAGAACACAACCCTGCCTAACCTCTCTTTTGTAATTTGGAAAGAGTTTATACCGTTCTGTATCCTGATTGCTGCTGTTTGTTCCCAGTAATATTTCTGATTGTTCTTGGATCTTTTTCATCAACATTAAGCTATTCTAGATGGTTGATCGGTTCTTCGAGTCCTGCACGATCAAAAGCCTTGGTAAATCAACAAAGCTGGTGGTTAGTGTGCGGGAGTCAAAGGGTTAAGTTTTTGTTTTGCTAGCATTATTGACAATGCAGGCTGCTGGTGGATAGGGTGCGGGAGTCAAAGGGTTAGTTCCTTTCCCTTTGACAAATCCACGTCTTTCCTTTTGATTCTGTTTCTTGTCCTCATGATTATTCTTAAAAGAATTTTTGTTACATGACTCATCAAGCTGATTGATTGTACATGGGAGTTCACATTCAATAGTCCCTGCTTTCCTCGGCGGTGCAATGGAAATTGATTTTGACATATTTTTTAGTTTTTTTTCTGGTGTGATAAATTTCATTTAGGATCTTATTATTTCAGTACAAAATTCCTCTAGGGCCTCAATCATTTCTGTAGTAATAACTAGTATTATCTGGTCCTGGTTTTTTTTCTGGTTTCATCTTTTTCAGTGCTGCTCTGGACTGGATTGGATTTAATTTTTGTCACAACAGAATTTTTCCTCAGGAAAAACTCGCTGTCATAGTTCAGTGCCATCCTTTCCTCTTGCCCCCCCCCCCCCCCCCACCCCTTTTTTTTTTCCTCCCTGGGTAGTAGTATGTTTTCTTGACCTATCATGAAAATGGATTTTTCTACAGAATTTTGCCAGGGACAACAACATTTCTATACTTTATCATTTGATACTATTACAAGGCTACAACATCAATGAATCATTTCAGAATTAACAACACTGAAATTAAATAACCCTGTTTTAGCATAAACCATCTCGGGCAAAGCATTCCTTGGTGTTTTTAACAAGTGCTTTACACATGTGTACACGTGCATGCAGGCATATACATAGAATTTTTACTTTTTCTTTTTCTCCTGATTTTTTTTTTTTTACCTCAGCAGGACATTATCGCTTTATTGTTTCTGACTTGTCTTTTAATTTTTCTTTCTTTCATTGTCTCTGTGTGTGCATGTATGTCATGGTAAAGTGTGTGTATGTGTGGGTAGTGTGTATTTCAGCCCTTTGACTGCCTGTCCTATCCACCAGCAATGTATTTTCAGTCATGATACTAAAACCGAAACTTAATCCTTTACTCCATCATATGGTGGATAGGGAGATGAAGCGAAAGGATTAAGTTTTGGCAGCTGGTGAATAGGGTGATGTACTTGGCTCTAATTGGTGATAAGTCGGAATTTTTGTGACAAGATTTGGTTATTCTGTTTGGGTATAATTAGTACATTGTCATGCATCAGTTTGAATATGTATGATATGCACTCTGTGGTGGGTATGTCATCTCTGGTTTTTTTAAAGTTTCAGTGTAGATTAAATGTGTATGGTTTGTGCTCTGCGTTCTGTGCTTGACATTTTTTCATGATTTTGGTTTGAATCTATGCAAATTGCACTGTTTATATTAAAAAAGAAATATTTTACTTCTGAGTGTAACTGTGTGGTTTTTGCTTTTGCTCTGAACTCTGTGTACACTGTCTCTTCCCTTTGATTTTAATTTTTTCCCACTTGATATGTACATCTTTTGCATTTTGTCTCAAACGTGTATGGTTAACATTGATTTCCCTTTGAGTGCCTACTTCTGTGCCACTTTGTGTTTTCCCTTTTGCTTTCTTCTTGTCTTGGTATGGGGCATAATTTGGAAATTGGTGTGATCAGTTTGTCATCATTGTGTGTTTGCTCAAAAACAGCATGGAAAGGTCAGTCTGTGTGTGTCCTTTCCCTCGACTTTCTGACATTTTTTAAAAATTAAAATCATATTACTGATTGTTTAGTTGGATCTGAGCAGTTGATTTTCAGTTGCATATTGATGTATTTACACATGTTGGTGTTGATGTGCCTTGATTTGTGTTCATCATGCATAGACATGTAGGTTAAAGGTTGTCCTATGACCCAGAGGTTGTAGGGAAGTGATGTGGTTGATATCTCCCTTTTCACAGGGCCAGCACTTTAAGAATATTACCCATCTCCTATTCTCACTGCTTTACTTTCCAAACCCTGTATAGGGTTCATCATCATCATCATCATCAGGTGCCCTGCCACATGGCGTTGGCGACCATGGACTTCCAACCATCTCTATCTCTCGTTGCCCCCAGCATCTCCCCCACCCTCTTCATCCCCAGCCACTCTGCAAGTCCGTCCAGCATTCTCTCCCTGGGTCTACCTGGTGCTCTCTTTCCCTCCAGCTTTCCCGTTGTGACCAGGTGCTCCAAACCCCCCTTCCTCATAAAATGGCCTATAAATGTTGCTTGTCTTTTCCTAATCTTCCTTATGAGTGATCTATTTGTGTCTGCCTCCATCAAGACTGTTTCGTTTGTTTTCTTTGCTGTCCATGGAACTCTCAACATTCTTCAGAGAAACCACATCTCGGCTGCCTCGATCCTGCTCTGGCTTTGCTTGCTGACTGTCCACGCCTCGCATCCATACAACAGTATTGGTTCTATATAACATTCAAGGACTCTCTTCCTGATGTTAATTGATAGGCATTTGTTCGTAAGAATGCTTGTCATCTTCTTGAATGCTGTTTTGGCTTGGCCGATTCTGCCAGCTATTTCCGATGTGCTTGTACCCTCTGATGAAATGACCGTTCCCGGGTATTTGAACTTATTAACCTGTGTCAAGGTTGTGCCATTTGTTTTTATTTTGCATGAGGGGATTTCATGTTTTTTACTGATCACCATGACTTCAGTCTTCTTGCTGTTTAGTTCCAACCCTTTACCTTTGCTTTCTGTTTCTTGTATAGGGTTAGTTGGTTATATTAGATGCTGCATGCACAGAGTTTTTCCAGAGCCAGGCCTCATACAGAGATCATCATCATCATGATTATGTGCCCTGCCGCATGGCGTTGACGATCAAAGCCGCCATTTCTAAACTGTCTTTTGTCACTGCAAGTACATCTCCCATGCTCTCTTCACCGCTCCACAAGTCAGTCCAATATTTTCTCCCTGGGTCTACATGGTGCTCTTTTCCCCTTCAGCTTTCCTGTTGTGACAAGGTGCTCTAATTTCTCTTGCCCTATAAAATGTCCTATAAATATTGTTTGTCTTTTCCTAATCTTCTTCATTAACGTTCTTTTTGTGTATACTGCTTTTTAAATGTGGCCTTTTGTTGGAGGATGTTAGTTTTCTTACTTCAATTTACAAACTGGAAGCCTTGGCATAATGAAATTTCTCAGAATAATGAAAGTAAAATTATGTGATAAATTTGGGAGTGGAAAAAGTCTACTGAACAGCAGAGTGTTATTGTTGAGATATAGTTTTCATGTTTATGTATGCAATGTTGTAGAAAATTAGTGAATTTTACTTTTGTTATGTTACATTCTTTATTGTGTTATTGATTTTTGGCTGGTCTTGGTAATGATGGGGGGTGGGGGATATGAGATTAGCAGAAAACTCAGACTACATCATCAAACTGCCTACATCAGTCAGCCTCTGCCCAGTGGCAAAAGACCAGGTTCATTGTCTTAAACAAAGAATTGGTACAGGCAAGGTTCATTGTCTTAAACAAAGGATTGATACAGACAAAATGTCATCTTAAATGAAAATCTGACTGATGATCGCTGTGTTGACCAGTAAAGCTAACTTTTTCCCAGTTGGTAATTTCTTTATCTTCAAGTTCAACAGACGCAGTACTGTAGACTACAGTACATGCAATAGTTTTTGTTACTTCAGTTTTTGTTGTATTGCTCTTGTGTGTTGTAGGATCAGTCGTCTGTGGCTTTGTACTCTGATAATAACTAGATGAGACTCTTTACAAACTTTTTCCTGTCAGTCGGTTCTCCTGTATCTGTTCGATTACGACTTACAAACTTTTTCCTGTCAGTCCGTTCTCCTGTATCTGTTCGATTAAGACTTACAAACTTTTTCCTGTCAGTCCGTTCTCCTGTATCTGTTCGATTAAGACTTACATACTTTTTCCTGTCAGTCCGTTCTCCTGTATCTGTTCGATTAAGACTTACATACTTTTTCCTGTCAGTCCGTTCTCCTGTATCTGTTCGATTAAGACTTACATACTTTTTCCTGTCAGTCCGTTCTCCTGTATCTGTTCGATTAAGACTTACATACTTTTTCCTGTCAGTCCGTTCTCCTGTATCTGTTCGATTAAGACTTACATACTTTTTCCTGTCAGTCCGTTCTCCTGTATCTGTTCGATTAAGACTTACATACTTTTTCCTGTCAGTCCGTTCTCCTGTATCTGTTCGATTAAGACTTACATACTTTTTCCTGTCAGTCCGTTCTCCTGTATCTGTTCGATTAAGACTTACATACTTTTTCCTGTCAGTCCGTTCTCCTGTATCTGTTCGATTAAGACTTACATACTTTTTCCTGTCAGTCCGTTCTCCTGTATCTGTTCGATTAAGACTTACATACTTTTTCCTGTCAGTCCGTTCTCCTGTATCTGTTCGATTAAGACTTACATACTTTTTCCTGTCAGTCCGTTCTCCTGTATCTGTTCGATTAAGACTTACATACTTTTTCCTGTCAGTCCGTTCTCCTGTATCTGTTCGATTAAGACTTACATACTTTTTCTTAGGGTTGATAACTGGGTACAGATGTATTAAGTGCATTTTTGGCTCTAGGGAGGTAAGATATGCGGAAGCAATTTTACGTAATTTTTGCCTGTTTATATATATATAAATTTGTGTGTGTGTGTGTGTGTGTGTGTGTGTGTGTGTGTTTTGGTGGTCTTAGTTATGCTTAAATTGTGTTTTTTAAATCCCCTGTGCGATAAATTCGACAGAGTGGTCAGTGCCGGGGGCATGTTGTGGATTATATGTGCGAATGCATTGATATGTGCCCTTACTTTTTTTTTTTCTTTTACCCTGTTTAAGTTTTGTTTGTTTTGAAGCGGTTATAGCCCTGATATGGCTCTATGCAGTCGGCTGGGTTTTAAACAACAAGAATAACAATAGCATCAAAAACAAAACAAAACAAGAAAAAAACCTGTTTATTCTTTCATGGCAATCCTCTTCATGATATTAGTCTTCGTGCACAGATTCTGATGATTTTGGGGATAAAGGAAAGGGTGTATATATATATATATATATATATATATATATATATATATATATACAGACCTGCCAACCCATACGATTTTGGCGTATTTTGTACGCCAGTTTACTCAAAATACGACCAATACACCGACTTAATAAAAAATACGACGAAAAAAAAATTAAAGATAAAAAAATCAAGTACCATTAGAAAGTGAATTTTTGGGCTCAGAATGCTCTAGATTGCACAGATTTGCACCAATTCTTTAAAAATTTTCCGGGGGGGCATGCCCCCGGACCCCCCTAGTTAGCTTGCGCCTTCGGCGCTGCGCACTCAGAATACACCAATATTTTCAAAAATACTCCATTTTTCCTGGACAAATACTCCAACTTAAAAGTCAGGGTTGGCAGGTCTGTATATATATATATATATATATATATATATATATATATATATATGATTATATCGTTACGATTGATGTGCAGTAATGTTGGCATACCTGCTGTTGAGTTGTATTGTATAATATGATGTACATATAAACAGCTGTGCTTTTGCTGCTGGGAAGGAGGTTGCAACATCAACAGGAGTTGAAGTTGCATTGTCGTTTATTGATCAATTGTTACTATCAGGTGGCACGGTTTCACTGAGGCCTTTGTGATCAGTACATCTGTTCTAGATGTGTACAGAGAGTCATAGTTTTGTAATCCTCTTTGGAGCAGACTGGTGCGGACTCTTTCTACAACTAAAACAACGGAAGCCAAAGATGGATGTTTAAAAAAGTTACACTCTACAACAGGGATTAAAATGAATGAAAAATGTAGGCCTTAACCCTTTGATTTCTGCACCCTATCCACCAACTGCAAAAACTTAACCATTTACTTCCTCACTCGGTCCACCAGCTTCCTGCAGGAAGCTGGACAGGTAGGGTGAGGGAGTCAAAGGTTTAAGTTTTTGCTTTGCTCGCATGGTTGACAATGCAGGGTGCTGGTGGACAGGTTGCGGGAGTCAAAGGGTTAAAACTTTTTGTACCCTTAGTACATGTACCCTAAGGCACAGATTTCTTCTTTTTGTAGTGTTGTGTTACCTACACCCTCCCTGCCTTTGGACTCCTCCCATTTTGGCTGTGCAGCACATCAGACTTCTTTTATTGTCTAAAATCCTAAAACCATGACTGTGAGCAACATTGAATAAGATTCCCTCCTTCAACTTCTTTCCAAGACTTATAATGCAAATTGTCATATTACTCTGCCATGTGTGCCGTTTCATTGTGGTGAGAACTTTAGAAGATTATGAT
>JAPXFY010000025.1:55834793-55894793 GCA_030674185.1 Monoplex corrugatus
CTGCTGTATGTGTGTTACACAACTGGATGTTGTGATGGCGTTGTGATAAGAGCATTTGCTTCTTAGAATAATAAAATCAAAGCTTAGCACAATGTGAGCAGTTTTGTGCTCCATCCTGCACACACTGCCTGGATCCATCAGCTGTAAAAGCTCAGTGGGTACCTGACCCCCCTTTGGGACAGAGGAGGTAAAACATGGGAAGAAGAGAAAATGGCACTGCTTTCATAATGCTGGTCCATAGTGGAGTTGAGGTCATGTGACAGTGTTCTTCCTTGATGACCATTCAGGTTATATAATACTAATAGTATTGATTGAAAACCATGATGTGAAGTAATTTAGCGAAATTAATGAAAGGAAATCATTACGTGATGGCGTTAATGTGATTAATGTGGTGTAAAGCATCCTTGGTTCTGATCTGTTGAATAGCCACGAATAAACGACACTGAAAATAATCATACTGACACTGAAAGTGTAGGAAATTTTGTAGGTATACAATCCCCTTGCAAGGTGGCTAAGGATGAAGAGGGTGGGGGAGATGCTGGGGGCAACGAGAGATAGAGATGGTTGGAAGTCCATGGTCGCCAACGCCATGCGGCAGGGCACCTGATGATGATGATGACAATCCCCTAAGCAAAATTGATTTGAGTAATATATATTTTCAACATAATCAGATTCAGTTCAGTTCATATTGCTTATAGCCCAGCAGACTACTAGAGCCATATCAGAGCTAAACATAATCAGATGATATGATCATTATTTTGTATCAGTAAATGTGAACTCAAGTTTTATAAATTTGACAAATATTAGTAAATTGTTACAAGTACAAACCAGGGGGATACTGTGGGATGAAATGATTATGTTCATTTGTGGATGTGAATATTTGAAAACATTTTCAGTAAATCAAGTTTACTTTTCCTGAGAATTACTGTAGTTGCCAGCATTTTTTATTTATTTATTTATTTATTTTTTTCATATATCTGTATGTGTTTTGTTTATTTGGTATTTGTTGTTTGTTTGTTTGTTTTTAAACAATATCTTACCCACAGAGTTCTTCTGGGCATTGCTGAGTCTCATCAGAACATATTGAACACTGTATTGTGGGTACAATTTCTACAAATCAATAACTTTCATATGAAAGGTAAAGCAGCAGGGGAGGGAAGTGGAGGGGAGATGGGCAACATCCTCATAGAGCTAGCCCCGAGAAAAGTTCAGGTCTCTACCACCTCACTACTGTATGACCTCAGGATTATCGTAAAAATCTTTACCTTTTCCTTTTCCACAGTTCATGAATGACATTACGCATGTGACATGAATCAAAACTTGGTCGATTACTATACGCATGGAATGATGTCTTTTCCAGAAGTCAAGAAAAAGAAAGGCACCTGTTGACTCATCAGAGGATGATGATGATCTGCCCTTGATGAAGAGCGTGTCTTCAGTCAGCAAAACAGGAGACAGCATGTCGGAATCTGACAACAATGATTTTGAGGAAGTAACACCTGTGAAAGCCAAGGTATAGTGGGTGTTATTTAGTCATAATTATGTTGTGGCATTTTCCACCCAAGAAACATTTTTTTAGGTGTTACTGAGGTTGTTTTGTATATGTTGTTGTTAGGTTTTATTTTTTTTATTTCTAGTTTTCTTTTTACACCTTAGCCTGATCATTCTGAACCGTTCTGAAGTGGATTGTTTAAATCACACTCCCTGTGGGGATGACGGGGGGCTCTTTCAGTACAGATAGTATCCCCACTTTCTGGAAATTCTGTGCTAGAAATGTCCTCTTTTCTGTCACTCTCTTTGTTTCTGTCTTTTTCCTTTGCTTTCTGTCATTTCTTCCTATCATTTTTTTGCCTTGTTGGTTCGTTCACCTGTATGTTTTCAATAAAGTCGTACATACTTTATCTTGGGACTGATAATTGGGTACATGTATTTTGTGCATTTTTGGCTCAAAGGAGATGAGATATGCGGAAGCAATTTTAGGTAATTAATGTGCCTGTTTTTACGTATGTTTTGGTGTCCTTATGTATGCTTAAATTTGTATTCAGGTATGTTTTTTAAATTCTCTATGCAATAAGTTTAATGGAGTGGTCAGTGCCGGGAGCATGTCCTTAGATTACATGCGCGAATGCATTGATATGTGTACTTAATTTTCTTTTCTTTTCTTTTTCCTGTTGAAGTTTTGTGTTTTGAAGCGGTTATAGCCCTGATATGGCTTTATGGAGTCGGCAACAATAACGATAACCAAATCACAGTAAGATTACTCTAGATTTTATGCACAGTTTATGAATTGTCTGTACATACATGACACAGGTCAAAAGTCACATGACAGTTAAACGCTTTTCCAGAAATCCAAATCCAGTAAAAGAAAGGCTGCGTCTGTTGCTTCATCATCAGAGGATGATCTGCCCTTGAAGACGGCATTGTCCGCTTCAGTCGGCAAAATGGAAGACATTGTGTCTGAGTCTGACAGTATTGATTTTGAAGATGCAACACCTATTAAAGTCAAGGTACAGTGGACAGTGTTTATAATAATTAAAGCAACATGTATTAACACTTTGACTTCCGCACACTGTCCTGCATTGCCAACCATGCTAGCAAAGCAAAAACTTTGATTGATTCCCTCACCCTATCCACCAGCTTCCTGCAGGAAACTGGTGGATAGGTTGAGGGAATCAAACAGTTAAGTTTTTGCAATTGGTGGACAAGGTGCATGAGTCAAGGGTTAAAGCCAAAGTACAGTAGACAGTATTTATGATAATTAAAGCAACACCTATCAACCCTTGACTCCTGCACCCTGTCCAGAGAATCCTGCATTGCCAACCATGTTAACAAAGCAAAAACTTAACCCTTTGACTCCCTCACCCTATCCACCAGCTTCCTGCAGGAAGCTGGTGGATAGGGTGAGGGAATCAAAGGGTTAAGTATTTGCAGTTGGTGGACAGGGTGCGGGAGTCAAAGGGTTAAAGCCAAGGTACAGTAGACAATATTTATAATAATTAAAGCAACACTTATTAAAGCCAAGGTAAAGTAGACAATATTTATAATTAAAGCAACACCTATTAAATCCAAGGTACAATAGACAATATTTATGATAATGAAATCAACACCTATTAAAGCCAAGGTACAGTAGACAATATTTATGATAATGAAATCAACACCTTTAAATCCAAGGTATAGTAGACAATATTTATGATAATGAAATCAACACCTATTAAGCCAAGGTACAGTAGACAATATTTATGATAATGAAATCAAACCTGTTAAAGCCAAGTACAAATAGACAATATTTATGATAATGAAATCAACACCTGTTAAAGCCAAGGTACAATAGAATTTATGATAATGAAATCAACACCTGTTAAAGCCAAGGTACAGTAGACAATATTTATGATAATGAAATCAACACCTGTTAAAGCCAAGGTACAGTAGACAATATTTATGATAATGAAATCAACACCTATTAAAGCCAAGGTATAGTAGACAATATTTAGATAATGAAATCAACACCTGTTAAAGCCAAGGTACATAGACAATATTTATGATAATAAAAGCAACACCTGTTAAAGCCAAGGTAAGTAGACAGTATTTATGATAATTACCAATATTTTTGTACTCGTGTTGTCATAATTATTATAAAAATTCTGACATTGATTTTGAAGAGGCAGTACTTATTAAAACCAAGGTACAGTAGGCAGTATTTATGATAATTGGCAGTATTATCTGTAGTTATGTCATCATAATTGTTGTAAATAGTTCTCATATAGTGCTATCCACTAGAATCATTTGCACTCACTCACAACCCCCATGGAGATGCCAGGGGCTCTTTCTGTATAAAAAGTATACCACCCTTCTGGAAGTCTGTACTAGAAATTTCCTCTTTCTGTCACACTTTGTTTCTGCCTGATTCGTTTGCTTTGTGTTATTTATCCTATCGTTTCCTGCCTTGCTGGTCCATTCACCTGTATTGTTTGATAAAGTCTTACATACTTTAGGATTGATAATTGGGTACATGTATTAAGTGCATTTTTGGCTCTAGCGAAATGAGATATGCAAAAGCAATGTTAGGTCATTTAGGCTTGTTTTGTATGTATGTTTTAGTGTCCTTAGTTATGTATAAATTTGTATTCAGTTATGTTTTTTAAATCTCCTGTGCGATAGATTGGATGGAGTGATCAGCACCAGGGGCATCTCCTTAGATTATGTGCGCTGATGCATCAACATGTGTACTTGATTTTTTTTTTTTTTGCTGTTGACGTATTGTGTATGTTTTGAAATGATTATCGCCCTGATATGGCTGTACACAGTTGGCTGGGCTTTAAATAAAAATAAGAGTAACAGTAACTTACTATGCGCTACAGATGATCAGACTTGTTTTTAGTACGGAGAACTTAAATTGTTAGGTAGAATTGTTAGGCAGGCTGACCGCATCCCACCATATTATAGTTGCACAGTCTGCATCTTTAATGGGCATGCATCTTGGGTGTTTTTATGTTTCCATAAGCCAGCCACTGACATGATCTACAGTTTCAGCTTCAGTTTCAGTTTGTCAAGATGACATCTCCGTGCTTGGAGCGAATTCCGTATGCACTAACGTCACAGGTGCCATGTGTATGGCGACGGTGGCACATGCCTTAAGCCTGCACATAAACCCATGAGCTGGCCAGATCCTGAGGCCCTACCTAGACTGTTTTACCTAGTCTATATTTTATACTGAGTAGTATTTATCAGCCTACCACTGGAATAATCTTGGTTACATGTAAATGACATGTGTATGTGTGTATCTTACCTTTAAAAAAGGAACATGTATATAAAGTAAATAAATAATTAAAGGTCTGAATCACAACATCTTTAATATGTGTCTTTGATATTCTACATATATATATATGTACGGGAAGGGGGTTTAGGCACTGGCAGGTCTGCAGAACAATTGACTTGGGAGATCAGGAAACTCTCCATTGTTTACCCACAGACACAGTTGTCAAGGCGCATTGAACCCAAGACCTTCCTGTTCAAATCCTGACATTTACCCACTTGACTACCACGCAACCATCATTGGTATTAGGGAGGGAAGAACTGTTTTTAGCTGTTGTCTTTAATCTTAACCGGGTTGTCATTTTTGACGTGGTGTTAGCCCTGATATAGCTCTAGTAGTTGGCTGGGTTATAAGCAATATGAACTTGAACTTGTGGAAGATTGAAGGAAAAAATAAAGAATTCCAAGTGGGCCAGTGAGGAGGGTCAAATGGTGACAGTGCGTAGTAATGAATGACAGGTCATATGTACTAGTCTGCAAACATCTGGGACAGAAAGTTAAGTGAGTTGTGCTAGCCATTGCTTTAATTAAGAAAAAAACAAGCAAACAAAAAACCCCACCACAATTGCATAACTCACAGAAAGGGACGGTCATTTTCCTTAACCCTTAGACTCCTGCACCTTGTCCACCAGCATCCTGTATTGTCAACCAAGCAAGCAAAGCAAAAACTTAACCCTCTGACTTCTTCACCCTATCCACCAGCTTCCTGCAGGAAGCTGGTGGATAGGGTAAGGGAGTCAAAGGGTTAAGTTTTTGCAGTTGGTGGACAGAGTGCAGGAGTCAAGGTTAAAACAAATGACTACAACATAGCCCAAAATTGCAGTTACTAAGCAACAAGTAGTAATGTTATAGTCAGTTTAACTTTTTCATCTGTTTGAAACCTGGATTCATCAGTATCAGATTTTGGATACTGACAAATAATAGCATGCAACAGGAGGAGCCAGTGCCAGAATGACTTTGAGACATGCCTGCAATAACAGAAAAAGTATTTGAACAGGAGATATGCTCACAATTACAAAAATGTATTGAAAATGGAGATAGATGCTATGTTCTTATTGTTTGGACATCACGATTGAAACTGTTCAGAGATCAAATTTCGCTAAGTCTTTTTCTTTTCATTATTTTCAACAATTGTGTGCTTGACCGTTTCTTGTTTGGTTCTTGTTTTGAACAAATGAAGCCGAAGAAGAGGAAACTAAAGGCACCGCTGGAATCATCAGATGAGGATTATGCTCCCCTAAAACCTAGATCAGCTCCTGATGAAGATGCGGAAAAAGACAGCCAAAATGGAGACATTGAAATCAGAACTGTGTCTGAATCCGAGGCCGACACTGTTGTGCTTTCTCCTATGATACTGAAAGTAATGATTGTGAATTTTTACCTTTATGCCATTGTCTTTGTCTTTGTTTCTGCCTTGCTGCTTTGCTGTCTGTCATTTCTTCCTATGATTATGTGCTTTACTGATTTATTCATGGTTTTCTTTTATTCATTTTATCGTCAGAATTGCTTGCATACGTATAACTTATAAGGGCTATGCTGTGTGAAAGGTGTATTCATTATGAAATTTTCTTTACGTACCTAAAGAAGAATTGCTCGGCTATCCATGACACATTTCTTCCATCCTTCCCTGTCAGACATTGCAGTAGGTAGTTCATCATACTGACAGCCCGTATCATCCATCAGTTGGTCGATGGTCTTCTTTGGACGTCCTGGTCTTTGTTTGCCATGGTTGGGTCTCCATAGTAGAACATCCCCCACCAGTTCTTTTACCTTTACTAATCTTGTGAAACTGGTTGTGGTGCAGTCTACATCACAGATGAGTTAGCGACAATCATTTTGACCTTTTGGATGGTGACCTACTGGCGCCCCCCCGGGGACCTTGTGATGATGCCGGGGGCTCTTTCAGTATAAATAGTATCCCCACCTTCTGGAAATTCTGTGCTAGATTTTTTCCTCTCTTCTGTCACTCTCTTTGTTTCTGTCTTGTTCCTTTGCTTTCTGTCATTTCTTCTTCTTTTCTGCCTTACTGGTGCGTTTACTTGTATGTGTTCAGTAAAGTCTTTCATACTTTTCTCTTAGGATTGATAATTGGATACATATATTAAGTTCGTCTTTAGCTCTAGGGAAGTGGAATATACGGAAGCAGTATTAGGTAATTCAGGTCCGTTTTTTATGTAAATTTGTATCAGGTATGTTTTTTAAATCCTCTGTATAATAAATTGGATGGAGTGGTCAGTATAGGGGCATCTCTTAACATTATGTGTGTGAATGTATCAATGTATGTACTTAATTTTCTGTTCCTTTTTTCCCTGTTTAAGCACTGTGTGTATATTGAAACACTTATAGTCCTTATACGGCTCCATGCCGTCGGCTAAGCTTTAAACATCAATAAGAATGAAAACCTACTGGTGCTATGTTGCTTACAGTTGGACATGGCAAATACATAACCAGATATGTATTTGGGTAAAAATACTTTTATTATTGTATACCAGGACTGTCATTAATGGAGAGAGAGAGAGAGAAAGAGTGTGTGTGTGTGTGCGTGCATGCGTGCGTGCGTGAGAGAGAAAAAACGCATGAGAATTGTGGACATGCCCAAACATGACCTAGACATTAATAACACTTTAACAATAGTAGACAGTTATTGGAAAGCTTAAACTTTTATCTGTTGATCATATGTTGATTATACACTTTTGCTATTGTTTCAGAAATCAAAAAAGAAAAAACAGCAGGTGGTGTCCTCAGACGAAGATGATGATGTGCCACTGAAACCTCCGACTGCATTGAATGATAAGAAAACAGAGGAAAGCCACACTGACCATGATTCTGTGCGCCCGTCTGAAGATGATGCCACTCCAGTTAAAATCAGGGTAAGTACGTCTGTTGACATATGTTTAAATCTAAATCTACCCTGAGGGGATGCCGCTTCCCTCCCCCGTCAGTGTAAATAGTATCCCCACCCTCTTGAAGTTTTGTGTGCTAGCAGTTTTCCTTTTTTCTGTCTCTTGTCTTTGTTTCTGCCTTGCTGCTTTGCTGTCTGTCATTTCTTCCTATGATTATGTGCTTTACTGATTTATTCATGTGTGTGTGTTCTGTAAAGTCTTACATACTTTCTCTCAGGATTGATAATTGGATGCAGGTATAAACTACATTATTGGCTTTAAGAAAATGTGATGTGTAGAAGCAGTTTTAGGTAATTTAGATTGTTTTTTTTTATATGTTTTAATGTATACTCAATCATATTCATATATTTGTAATCAGGTTTGCTTTTTTGAATCCCTGGTGATAAATAGGATGGAGTTGTCCTCAGATTGTGTGCACAAATACATTGGTAAGTGTGCCAAATCCCCCCCCCCCCCCCCCCCCACCCCTCTTTTAAAATTTTTTTTTTTTTTTAACAGATTCAGAGGTGTAGAGATGGTCATAGCCTTAGTTTGGTTCTTAGCAGTCGGCTGGGCTTTAACAAGAATGATGGTATTGATAATTATACGAAAATATGTACTTGATAATTTGCACATGTTTTTTTGTTGTTCGGGGAAAAAACCTGGGAAATGCCAGTATAGAACAAGATATTTTATTACCAAGTTCAAAGGACAGGAATTTTGAAAGCAGAAATTTAGAAAGCAATGATTTCTTCCTGCATATGGCTGGATCTGTAACACTACAGTGTGGACCAACGGTCAGAAGTTGTGTATTTCACGTCCTTGAACCACACCATCTTGTTGTTTAACCCTGTGACTCCCTCGTTCTACTTACTAGCATCCTGAATCATCATCATCATCATCAGATGCCATGCCGCATGGCGTTGGCGATTATGGACTTCCATCTGTCTCTATCTCTTGTTGCCTCAAGCATCTCTTCCACCCTACCTGTCCCCAGCTACTCTGCAAGTCCGTCTAGCATCTTCTCCCTGGGTCTACCTGGTGCACTCTTTCCCTCCAGCTTTCCCATTGTGACCAGGTGCTCCAAATCCCCCTTCCTCATACAGTGGCCTATAAATGTTGATTGTCTTTTCCTAATCTTCCTTATGAGTGATCTACTTGTGTCTGCCTCCATCAAGACTGTGTCGTTTGTTTTCTTTGCTGTCCATGGAACTCTCAACATTCTTCCTAGAAACCACATCTCGCCTGCCTCAATCTTGTTCTGGCTCTGCCTGTTGACAATCACCAGTGATAGCAAAGCAAAAACTTAACCCTTTGACTCCTTCACCCTATCCACCAGCTTCCTGCAGGAAGTTGGTGGATAGGGTGAGGGAGTCAAAGGGTGTTTTTGCAGCTGGTGGATAGGGTGAGGGAGTCGCATTTAAGAAGTGATTTGATACTTCGAAGAAAGAAGACCGTTATCAGTGCTTGGTACAGGCCATGTTTTGTTTTTTCCCCACCCTTGATATGTATTTTGTATACCTATTAACCCTTTCCCATTTTCAGATTCTGCTCAGTCTGCTCAGAAACTCTTCCTAGTATTCGGAGATTTCCAAAAGCGTGTGAATGAAAATGTCAGACGCTGACCAATATCTTGTAAATGAGGTGATGTGTGGTACCAAACTCAGTATCATTCTTTCATTGGTTTATCCTGACTTTCGCGGGAAACTTCATTCATAAGGTGTGTGTAACCCCTAATGCTTAGAGCGTGATGGAAATTCCCCACCGGACCTTAGCGACAGGTGGCGGGCTGCGGCAGGTGTAAATAAAAAGCAGGGTTTCCCAGTCGGCGGGCTGCGGAGGGATAAAATGGGAAAGGGTTAAAGTAAATATGTTTCAGCAAGATTCTGAGTCATAACTCTTGGCTTGTGTGGGTCTTCTCTTCTGCTCTGAGTACATGCTGCAGAGGAACTTTAGCTGCACTGGAAGTAGTAGCACCCAAATCACTTCTCATGACATGGTGGGATGGAGAAGGAAAAGCTTTAGGGGATATTGGATCCGAACCCAGGGCAGTTTACAAGCCTTGTCTGAAGGCCGCTACTTCATCTTGCCACACAGCTCAACAGCACCAGCTGGCAAAAGCCCTAAAGCAGAAGAAAAGATTTTAATGCAGCTTATCTCGGGTTGGCCTGATGGTAGTCTCGCCTTCCAGTCTGTGTGGGTTTGAGTCCTCGAAGAAAAAACAAACAAACAAACACCCCCCACCCCCACCCCCACCCCCGAAAAAAAAACCCCACACACACACTCACACACACACACAAATTTGGTGCATGCAGCCTGACTGTGACTGGTCAGCTGGTCCTGTTCAGGGTTGGAGAAGATAGAGCAGTGAGGGAGAGGCAATGAGCACCTCCCTCACAATGCTGGCCCCAAGAAAAGCTAAGGTCTCTGTTGCTTCATTATCATATTTGTAATTTCTGAGTTATGGAAAGCATTTACTTTACCCTTGTGTTGTTTTAACTCTCTGTTCTCAGACTTCCCTCAAAGCCCCCAAGCTGGTCATCATGTCGTCAGATGATGGCATGTCTCCGATGAAAGTCAAGCTAAAGCCTTCCCAAGATTCTGAGAGTGACCTTGACACGAGCAGTCTGTCGTCAGAGGATGAGAATGAGGCTCTGCCTCAACCCACCAAAAACGATGAGCCCAGAATTAAGGTCACCGTGAAAAAAGTTCAGCCTACTGAGAAAGTTCTGTCAGATGTGAGTAGATTCATCATGTTTTGTATGTTTTGGTGATTAGTTTGTATGTGGAAAATACATTTTTTGACCCATCTCAATTTTGTCATGAACATAAGTGTGTGTGTGTGTGCATGTGTTTGTATGTTACTGCATTGCACATGTATATGCTTTGCATGTGTGTCTGTCTCTGTGTGTGTGTGTGTGTGTGTGTCTGTCTCTGTGTGTGTGTGTGTGTGTGTGTGTGAGAGAGAGTGAGAGAGAGAGGGAAGGAGGGAGAGAGAGAGAGTGGTGTGTGTGTGTGTGTGTGTGTGTGTGTGTGTGTGTGTGTGTGTGTGTGTGTGTGTGTGTGGAATACACATGGTTTCACATATTGTGCTTTTTGTTTTGTTTACATTGTGTGCTTCGTTTTTGTTGTTTTGTTTAACATGGTGTGTTAAGTATGATAACTGTGCTGATGAAATGGTGTTGATGAACAGTCTTTGTGTTTTAAGTGAAAAAGTCTTTGCAAGAAATACATAAATTGATAAGGATGGTGGTGGGAGAGCAACCCCCCAAAAGCAAAAAAAACAAACAAACAAACAAAACAAAACAAACAAAAAAACAAACAACAAAAAACAAACAAAAAAAACAAACAACAAAACAAACAAAAAAAACAAACAACAAAAAAACAAACAACAAAAAAACAAACAACAAAAAAACAAACAAAAACAAACAAACAAACAAAAAACAAAAATGAAACAACATAAAACCCACAGTCAACAGCCTGTGAGCATACCTTTTTAAAAATTTATTTTTTTTTTATATCTGTCCTCATTTACTGAGCAAGACAAGACGGACATGACTGTCCCACTGTATTTGTTGCCATTGGGCCTATAGGACAGGTACACCAGTCCTTGGACTCTGCAGAATTTTCCTTTGGCCCCAAATAGAATTAACGTCGTACGGGTGGCGATCCAGTAGAGGAGGGTCTCTCCATCATAACTAAATGTGATTATAATCGGTTTTGATATATAATATGGTTTTTGATATGAAGCGTAGACTGACTAGCTGGTGAATCATAGAATTTCTTGAGCAGATGACAGAATGGCTGGACCAAGCTCGGGCAAAGAAGGAAGAGGGGAGAAAAAGTATGCTGATTTCTAATCGGCAAAAGTAATGCTTCAGATATGTGTCCTTCCTTTGATGAAAATGACTACCTGTCTGAAGATTCATTAGATATAAACAAGGATGTCTCAGACACTGAGAATTGGTGATTAGATATTCAGCAACTGATTTGAAGTGCTGCAGAATGAGAGGAGAAGGCAGAATTAGAGGCAGAGTATGATGGAAAGCTCATTCAATATTTTTTCCAAAAAAAAAAATGGTTTACTTTAGCAAAAAATGTAGTTTGCAGAATATTAGTTTACACTCATTTTCACTGAAAATTCCCTTGCAGAGACTTAACAGGCTTTTTATTCCCCTTGGCAGTGAACATATAAAAAAAATTGATTGTCAGTGTCAGTATGCTTTTGATGTAAGTTGCATGGTGAATTATAACATTTGGTTGAATGTTGTTGTTGTCCCTATGATTGTTGTCACTTCACAATCTGTTTTGCTTCTGTTGTTGTTTGATCAGTATGTTGTTGTTCGTCAATATTGTGTCAAATTATCATTCCGTGCTAACGTTGCTTAGTAGCTTGATTTTGGTGTGTGTCATTGTGTGGTGAATTCAGTGTTAAGACTTTGTGCAGAAGACCAAAGGAAAGAAGAATGTTGCGCCGTCACAAACGCAGAGCGAGGAGTCCCCCTACCTGAAGCGCTTAAGGCAGATCTGTCGAGCTGTGGGCATTTTTGTTCGCAACGACATTCACTTTGCTGGGTGCAAATCGGACAGACAGAAAATAGAACGTTTGAAAGAGGCCCTCAAGAAGGCTGGAATGAAAGGTTAGCATTGATAAACACAAATGTGATCAGGAGCAGTTATCATCATGTGCCACAATATGCTGCTACACAGTAAAATGCAAGACACTTCTTTGTTTTTGTTTATGTAGAAGAAAAATTTTCTAAGGGTGGAAAAATGATCTGAAACACAGTAAAAGCACTTTTTTCCTGACCCTATTGTAAACCATCCCGTGCTTGTGTCCAGCCATTTTCACATATCACAACCCTTACTTTTACAGTTGCATTGGTTTTGTCGACAGTCTCGCTGTCAAACGCAGACATAGATATGTTTAGCTCTCATTTTTAGTCTGCAGATTCTCTGTCAGAAACAGACTTGCTGTAGACCATGTCCCAATTTCAGTAGACGAGAGAAGTGAGTTTGCTGACCACTTTGGAATAATAAGTTCTGGTGTAGATGGTAAACTGGTGTAGATGGTAAAAGTTTAAGCATTGTTTGTTGGTCACTTTCAGTGTTTCTTCATGAGTATGACATATCCTTTGTTGCTAATAAAGCCTCGTAGCTCTTTAAATACAGTCAGGATTCAGTATGAAGTTTTTTCCATCAGCCGCTTGACACTATGATAGACTTTCGTGTTGATCTGGCGGATGAGTTGGCCTACTGATCCTTTATCGCTTGGTATGGATCTTCAGATTGAATCCAAGATCAATCCTGAAGGCACATATTCTTTCACAGGCACTGTTCAAATGTGATTATGCCTTGTGCATACTGCTTTCACTAGTTCACTTTGTTGTGGACATATATTGTCATCGTGTTTGGGGATGTTGATGCCACAGCTTAATTAACCCTTTGACTCCCGCACCCTGTCCATCAGGATCCTGTCCTACAAACCATGCTAGCAAAGCAGAAACTTTACCCTTTGATTCCCTCGCACTGTCCACCAGCTTCCTGCAGGAAGCTGGTGGATAGTGAGGGAATCAAAGGGTTAAGTTTTTGCAGTTGGTGGATAGGTTGTGGGAGTCAAAGGTTAAGAGGTTGTCCTTCAGTGTATTCCTGTGTTGCTTCAGTGGTCTTCCTTTGTCACTGCATCCTTGCTTCAGCTGTCCATACAGAAGCATAGCTGGTATTTGAATGCCTTATTCCATCTTGTCTGTATGCCCAACTTGCATAGAGAACTTTTAAAGTGTCCAGGGAATGTGCCATCTTCTTCCCACTTTCTCAGCTGTCGATACTCTTTTTTAAGGATCATTGCCCTTTGGGCTTCTTTTTTTTTTTCCTTCCATTATTTTTGTCCCATTTTCTATGCCATCACAGAAGCTGGCACATTTTTTTTTTAATGTGTGATGATGGTGGCGAAAGGGAAGATAATCATGATGCTGTGGAGTTCCATCTAGGTTTGAGATTGCATGAGGGGGCTGTAATCTACGCTTACTATTATAATATATCTTGGCATCAAGCAGGCCCAAGAGATACAGACACCTGCAGTGTTGGTCAGAAGATTTGAGCAGCACCTTCAGTGATGCATCTGTAAAGTGGATGAGACTTGACTGTGTGGTCCCAGCCTTCCAGAAAAGCCCATCGCCTGTTCAGCTCCAGGTAGGAGCTGGTTAGGGCCAAAAAAACAAACCCACTACGATTTTTGAAGGGGACTGATGGGGATTCAGACCCACAACCTTCCAGTCGATAGTACACCATTTTAACAACTACACTATGGGGACTGGTTAACCTATCGACACTCTTAACGCCACAGGTGCCACTGCCTTGGCAGCTGACGGTGTACTGTGGCTTTAAAATGGAAGTGTTAGTCATTTCCACATAACGTGACAGTGATAAACTTTGCAGCGATTTATATGGCTGCAGCAGGTGGGATGTTCAGAATTTGAGATGTGATGGCGTACATTTCTGAACAGTTGTAGTTGTATTTTACTTTGACACTGTTTTGTTTGAATCATGATGGTGTCAGTGCTTTGAGTATGTGTTTGCAAAAATGGTGTCCTTTTCATAATCATGATTCACTTCACTGTTTTCTGTTATTGCTTAGTTTGGAATTGTTGTGTTTGCTTTTTGTTGCTGTTTTATGTTTCCTTTTAATATGTGTGTGCATATACCCACCTCTCTGTGAGTGAATATCTCAGGTTGTATGTGTTCGTATGTGCATGTTTCTCAGGTGTCGAAAAAAAGAAAAAAGAAATCTCCTTTTCTGCTGTGCTGCTTCTTTTTTCAGTCTGTTCATGCATGTACCAAGGCATGAGATTTCTCCATGATTTATTATTTATTCCTGTTAATGTCCAAGAAAATGTATTCCCTTGTTTATATAGCAGTTACCTTGTCTGTTAATTGTAAAGACCTCTTCTCTTTTTGAAACCAGGGACTTTTCCGTTTGGGGTTCCACTTTTCCATTTACATGTTGTTTTTTTCCATATATATGTTGCCAGGGAAAGAGGGGTTGGTTTTGTTTATTTTATTTTCACCCTAAGTTTCTCACTTTCTGTTTACACCCCTTATCTTCCTCCAGTCACTTTTTGAGGGTGGTGGGGGTGGGGGGAGGGATGTTGATCATATTCTGATTCCATAACATCACCCTGATGTTCTGAAAGCAGAGATGTATGTGCAGTTTTATTGAAAAATTGTGTGTGTTTGTGTGTTTGCTGCATCTAGGTGATGAAGGTAGGCAACAGTGGGTGCCGGTATCGGCGTGAGTTAGATTGTACCTTTCCGTCTTTCATTTTTTATACTTTTTTTTGTGTAACCTTTGGATTACATTGTTTTTGTTTGTGTTTTGTTTTGTTTGTCACAGTGGGACATTGAGGACTTATGTTGTTCATGGAGATCCATTGGGGTTGTTTTGCCTGCCTCCTTGTTCTGTCTCTGGCCGTCTGTCTACTTGTGTCATTTCTCCTATGGATCACTCTTGAGTCATTGTACCTCCCTCCTCCCTCTTTCTGTCCTTTCTATCAGTACTTCCCTTCCTTACACGCATGCACGCACACACAGACACACACACAGACACACACATACACACACACACACACATACACCCTTTGTGCTGACCGCTGACTTCTTTGAAGACGTTCATTTGCCCAGTGGTGCCATGTTAACCCTTTGATTCCCGCATCCTATCTTCCAACTGCAAAAACTTAACCCTTTTACTCCATCAACGCAAGAAGCTGGTGGATAGGGTGAGGGAGACAAAGTGTTAAGACGTGGCTAAACGGACCCCGGAAATTTCCTGTGACGCACTATTTTTAGCAGTTTTGCAAAAATTCTGAGCACCTTCTATTTGCAATAAAGACATGAAGTTATACATTTTTAGAAAGCTCATTATGTCTACTTGTTAAAAATGAAACCAACTTGTATGAGTAATGCAAGTAAAATTTCCAAAATGTCATGTCAAAATGCCATGTAAATGCAAAAAATAAAAAAAGTTCTGAAGTCATATTTACACATATGCAACATTATAAAATCAGTTCGTTGTCAAATATTTTCCTACCTTTAATGTCTTTTTGGGTCAAATGATGGCAGGAGAAGCTTTGAACAGCAAAATTTCAGTCAGTTTGATCCTTTTCACAGTCACTTATGCCACCAAAAAAAAAAAAGATTATCAGTCACAGTCGCTTACAAAAAACAAGCCCGATTCAGACAAAGAAAAGTGTCAGCAGACAGACTAAGGGAAGAAACTGTGTAGTGGAAGGTTTCAACTTGATGACTGGTGGATTTCCCTTGAATAGCAAGGCCGATTCACGCAGTGAAAACTTAATATCGTTCGCCGCTTCCCTGGAAGCCGCACATCGTTTATGAGGCCACAGACGGCCTCTTCCTCAGAAGTAGCACGGCGTCATTGAGTTAAGTTTTTGCTTTGCTAGAAAGGTTGGCAATGCGAGATGCTGGTGGACAGGGCGCAGGAGTCAAAGGGTTAACATCACCCCTTCACAATGTTTAGCCCGCCAGCCGAGGGAATGTACCAGGTGCAGCACTTGGAGCCAGCCATGAGAGATTGAGGAGATAGATGGGGACCGGCGTTTCCATCTATCCAACAGGTATGACGCAGACGCCAGAAAACAAAGGTACTACCTCTATCCAGAACCTTCAACGTTCACAGTACATGAGCAGCGCAGTCTAGAGGATAAAATGGGTAAGAATGTGTGTGTGTGGCCTGCCCTGTCATTTACTGCTCAGCTGGTTTTCAGTGTATGGTATTGTTGTGGGTGGCTTGTGCCGTACCTTTGCTGTGTACCTCTGGCTGAAGATGTTGATAATGTTATGTGTTGTGATGCCTGCAGGTCAGCCCAGTCTCAGTAAAGTGGACAGTGTCAACTTGAAAAGGGAAGCCGAAGCACTGGACACTGACAACATTATTGAGATGAAAGGTAAAAGAATGGTTCGCCTTACACACCAAGATTATTGTGTGTGTGTGTGTGTGTGTGTGTGTGTGTGTGTGTGTGTGACACAGACAGACATACACACACACACACATTGACACAGACACACACAACACAACACAACAACACAACAACAACACAACAACAACACAACACAACACAACACAACACAACAACACAACACAACACAACACAACACAACACAACACAACACAACACAACACAACACAACACAACACAACACCACACACACACACACACACACACACACACACACACACACACACACACACACACATTTGTGTTCATGTGTGAAATATATGGCCATGCAAGAGGGTTTTTTTTGTTTTTTTACAATAAGATGTTGCATTTGAAAGATCAGGTAAACTGATACATAGCAAGATTATCAGAATTTTCTCAGTAACATCTTTTTCAGTGATAATCTGTCTTTATGTGAGTGAGTGTGTGAATGGGTGTGTGTACATGTGTGGTGTTTTGTGTTGCGTGCATTCATGTATGTATGAATATGTATGAGCATGCATGTGTGTTGTGGATGTGTGTTTGTGTATGTTTAAATAAGTGTGTGTATGTCTATGGTGTGTGTGTGGTCTGACCTTTTTTTCTTTTCCTATTTTTCTTTTTTTTTTTCAGCACTTTTTTTCTTGACCGATCCGTATTATTATTATTGAAACATATAAAGAAGTTATTTGAATTCTCTCACTAGAAATGTCAAATTTATAAGATTGAGAAGTGTTAAAGGAGCACTGGAAATGCTTGAGACAATGTCATCGTAATAATTTTGTGAATAGACAGCAGAGACTTGAAATTTGAGACAGTGGGCAGGTGAAAAGTGGATGTATTTTTTTTGTTTTTCTCATGCAGGACGCCCTAAACGACAGCCTAAAGACGCCTACAGTGTATCTTCCTCTTCCACCGTGTCTCTGTCCCCCATCAAAAGACAGTTCAGCCGAATCCAGGATCTGATTTCAGAGTCAGAGAGCGATTGAGTCGTTCAGTTGGAGAGCGATTGAGTGGTTCGGCCTTGTTACTTGTTCGTGTACATTTTTGAGTGTTTGAAAATGTTTGTGTTCTTACTGACTCTCTGCTCTAGTTATGTTTATGAATTTGACATGTGTATGCATACTGTGTAATAATTTTGTTTGTGAATGCGACGCCTCCTCTCCTAGTATTCTGTGTATATGACTTTTTTTTTTTTTTTTTTTTTTTTTTTTTTTAATGCGAGGCTGTTGTATTTGCTTGTTACTTGTTTGTGTACATTTTTGACTGTTTGAATATGTTTGTGTTCTTACTGACTCTCTCTACTCTAAATATGTTTATGAATTTGACATGTGTATGCATACTGTAGGACCAGATCATGCTAAACCAAGTCCCTCTAGAAAATGTCAAGGACTTTAGATATTTAGGTTCAGTCAAGACACACGATGGAACATGCTCAAAAGACATAAAGATGAGAATTGGAATGGCCAAGAACAGTATGGTTCAATTGAACAATATTTGGAAAGACCACAGCATAACAGCAGACCTTAAGATAAAACTCTTAAAATGTCTTGTCTGGCCAGTGATGTTATACGGCTGCGAGGCATGGACAATGAAGAAAGAGGATGAAAGACGAGTGGAAGCAGCAGAGCTGTGGTTTTACCGAAGACTGCTGAGGGTCAAATGGACGGATAGGCGCTCAAATGAAAGCATACTGAATGAGTTGGGTACTACACGCAAGCTTCTAGTACTCATACAACGGAGGAAACTGAAATATGTTGGACACGCAATCCGTAATGAGAGAACAGACTTGATGTCCACTGTCCTCCAAGGTAAAGTGGAAGGAAAGAGAAACAGAGGACGGCCACCTGCATCACTTGCTAGAAACATCACAAACATCAGTGGCAAGAAACTCCAGGAGGTGGTCAGACTTAGCCAAGATCGAGAGTGCTGGAGGCAACTTGTGAGGACATCATGTGCAGCGGCCAACACTGTTCCCGGTGACGCCGACAGGTGAGACAGGTGAGATGCATACTGTGTAATAATTTTGTTTGTGAATGCGACCCCTCCTCCCTAGTATTCTGTGTATATGACTTTTTTTTTTTTTAATGTGAGGCTGTTTTATTTGCTTTTGTTTTTCTTTTTGTCTTGTGTTGAATTATTTTGTTTGTTAATGTGAATTTCAAGTTTCGTTTTGAATCATTGAGATTATGATTGACTGGTAGTGTTTCCTTTTTGTAAGTGTACCTACCTGAAATCTCATTTTAGAATCGTGGAATGTTGACATGTACCTTTCATTCTTCGAAGAGTTGAGAAATAATGCAACTAAACAGATGGAACAGTGTGCCTATATCTAAGAGTAAGCTAGTTGTGGTTTCTCAGCTTCCGGGTAGGTGTTTTAAAAATCTTCTTGGGTGATTGGGATTGTCCATGCTCACTCATACATTCGCATTATGTATGCGGACATACTCACAAATGAACGGAATGCTGGGGGCTTTTTTCAGTATAAATATATCCCCCCACCTTCAGGAAATTTTGTGCTTGAAATTTCCTCTTTTTCTGTCACCCTTTGTTTTGGCCTTGTTCCTTTGCTTTCTGTCTTTTCTGCCTTTCATTTTTTGCCGTGTCCATTCACCTGTATGTGCTCGATAAAGTCGTAAGTACTTTCTCTTAATTAAGATTGATAATTGGGTACATGTATCAAGTGCATTTTTGGCTGTAGGGAAATGTAATATGTGGAATCACTATCAGTTTTAGTGTCTTTAGTTATGCTTAAATTTGTATTCTGGTTTGTTTTTTAAATCCGCTATGTGATAAACTGGACGGAATGGTCAACACTAGGGGCATATCCTTAGATTATGTGCACGAATGCATTGATATGTGTACTTAATTTTGTGTCCCGTTTTTTGTTCTGTTGAAGTATTGTGTATGTTTTGAAACGTTTATAGCCTTGATAGGGCTCTACGCAGTCAGCTGTGCTTTAAACAAAAAGAACAATAACATTAAATGAATGCACATGCCTGTGCATGGATGTATGTACAAGCATATTATGTAGACACAACATAGCTTTTATACACGCACGCACGCAGACACACACACACACACGCAGCGCGCGCACATGTATGCACGCACGCACGCACACGCACACACACACACACACACACACACACACACACACACACACACACAACACACACACACACACACACACACACACACACACACACACACAACACACAACACACACACACACACACACACACACACACACACACACACACATATATCCTGTGCTGGAAGAAAGAAGGAAGACAGTTGTAGTGCTTTTTGTTGCGTGTTTTCCATGTCACAACAGATTGTTATTCTTAAATCAGAGGGGTGCTCTCTGGCCCCAGAGTTGCAGTACCTTCTATCATTACAGTAAACTACTTTCTTTTGGTGTTTACAATTTGCTGTTTAGCATTGAATTTTAGTAGGAGACCAGGCCATGATGTTTATTTTGCTTCTTGGTAAAGACGTATCCAGTTTTGCATATTGTTTTATTGTGCTTTTTAAAGAAAATTGTTTATTCATTTGAAAGCGTCTCCAGTCTTGATCTATACACCCCTTTCCTTTTCTCACCAGCCTGGTTGGTGGAGTTGATGTTTTCATCCATATGATTTTAACTCGTAAACTCTCATGATAACATTCTCCAAAGGACTGGAATCACACCAAACATGACCAATATAATTTTCTCTTACTCCCTATCTCTATTTTGTTTTGAATGATTGGTTTTGTTGCTTATGTGTCAAATACTAGTTCATTTGTTTGTTTGTTTTCTCCGTTCCATACTTCTGTGTAGAATGAAAACGTGTACATGTGTGAAATAAGGATGGTTGGGTCTACAAAATTTTTTGAATGGAATTTTTTTTGTTTTTTTGTTTTTTGTTTTTTGAATTCATTTCTTTCTGAACAACCAGTTTTGTAAAGATAATGCATTCAGATCTGATCATGAATTTTCGTGAATGTTGGTGACTGGGAACTCAGCTATGTGACAATATTGCCCCCTTTGTGGTTGTAAAACTGTCAGTTATAAAACTGTCAAGTTATCAGATCAAAGAAGGGAAATGAATCACCTTTGGATGCTTTACATTTCACAAAAGAACGTTGCCATAAACTACTTTTCTGTGCTAATGGTGCTTTGTAGCCACTGAATTGAAACAGAGGAAGAAAATGATCAAAACTTGTGTTTCTTTTGACCATTGTGTTTGTAACGATCTTGTGGTTTGTGGTTCTCTCCCCACCCTGCCTCTTCCCACTGAAGTGCTTTGAATGGATTCATGGTGTGGGAGTATTCCCCTTTTATGTATAGATTACACCCATTTTTTTTCAACAAAAGGAGAGTGATTTCAGATTAGCACTTGATGGAACAGGATGCATGTAAATGTGTGTTCTTGCGTTCTAGCAGAGTATATCAGCAAGACTCCCTTCCCCCCAATCATCCAGATCACTTTATTGGCATTGCCATTAGTGTAGCTCTGCAGATCATCACCTTACCCTTGTTTATCTGTTCACAAGAATTTATCCACTGTTTTAGTGAAGAATCTGTTATCACATTTGGGTCATAAGCCTGCTCCAGTGGATAAAGATCTATACCAGTTTTCTGATGAACCTTTTTCAAGTTTGGGTCAAGGATTTCTACCAGTTTACTGAAAGATTTCTCCTTTCAAGTTTGAGTTAGGGGTCTATTTTGTTTATGGTTTTTTCTCACAGCCAGTTTGGTTTGCCTTAAACACCGAGGTCATTAGGTTAGGGGTCTATTTTTTTATTTTCTGGCGGCCAGTTTGGTTTGCCTTAAACACTGACATTGAGTCAGGGATCTATTTTGTATTTTCTGACAACCAGTTTGGTTTGCCTAAAACACCCAGATCATTGAGTCAGGGGTCAATTTTTTATTTTCTGACAGCCAGTTTGGTTTGCCTAAAACACCCAGATAATTGAGTCAGGGGTCAATTTTTTATTTTCTGACAACCAGTTTGGTTTGCCTAAAACACCCAGATAATTGAGTCAGGGGTCAATTTTTTATTTTCTGACAGCCAGTTTGGTTTGCCTAAAACACCCAGATAATTGAGTCAGGGGTCAATTTTTTATTTTCTGACAGCCAGTTTGGTTTGCCTAAAACACCCAGATAATTGAGTCAGGGGTCTATTTTGTATTTTTTGGCGGCCAGTTTGGCTTGCCCTAAACACTGACATATTTGAGTTAGGTGTTTTTTATTTTCTGACATCCAGTTTGGTTTGCCTTAGACACTGACATTGAGTTAGGGGTCTATTTTGTATTTTCTGGCGGCCGGTTTGGTTTGCCTTAAATGCCAGATCATTGATTAGGGGTCTGTTTTGTATTAACTGGCGGCCAGTTTGGTTTGCCTTAAACGCCCAGATCATTGAGTTAGGGGTCTATTTTGTATTTTCTGGCGGCTAGTTTGGTTTGCCTTAAACGCCCAGATCATTGTTTAGGGTCTGTTTTGTATTAACTGGCGGCCAGTTTGGTTTGCCTTAAACGCCCAGATCATTGAGTTAGTTTTTTTTTAAAATATATTTTCTGATAGCCATGATGAGGGAGAAGGTTATTCACAGATATTAGTTAGTGCATTGTCTTAGGCCACCATCTGGATACGGCATTCAGAAATGATACATGCTTACTTTGGTTCATGCATGTTCCCAGACGGTATACTACAATGACATAAACTTCAGTTTTTGATAACACAACCTCACTCGCTTGCCTGGTGTGTTTCAGCTTGGGTCATGGGTCCATGCCAGTTTATTGAGGAGCCTATTCAAATTTGTGTCATGGATCTTTCCCAGTTGACGGAAAGACTTTTCTTCTCATATTTGGGAAATGGGTCCAATCCACTTAAAGTAAGAGCCACAAACATGTGTTGAACGCTTAAAACCCTTTTGTTTTCTTTGATCAGAGTGGCAAAAAGTTCTGTGACGTTTCTTTGAGGACTTTGAGGAGAGGGATGGGGGTGCTGTGTTATTTTTAGGTGGAATATATTCTGTGTAAATAACTTTATTTATATGAAGTGTTTTTTAGTACCAGTACTGAGATGTTTCTGTCTCAGTTTGAGAGAATCGGAATGTGTACTATGTGCAGTTGTTATAGACAGAAAATGTGGTCATGTTTTGTCTTCCCTTTATAGAAGAAAGACACTTATTTTCAGAATGCTTTTTTTTTTTTTTTTTTTTTTTAATAATAATGAAAAAAACTTCAGAATGCTTTAAGATTGTTTTGACAGCCAGCATAAATTTATTGGAGGTGGGATAATACATTGAATCATTATTGATGAAGAGAAATGCTAACATGTTTTTATTGGAAAGATGGATGTCGGGCAGGAAAATTGTTGTTTGATATTAATCACGATACTCTTTGTCATGTCTTGCAATGCAGTGTTTTAAGATTTGCAAACTGATGCCATATAAAGTATTTGTGGGGTCTGGAGGCTGTAGATGGTACAGGTTAAGGCAGAATCAAAGTTGTTTCTTATTTCCAAGTCTCTCTTAAAAAAAGTGTGTTAATGTGTGGAGTACACTTTCCTGACACCCCTTATTGGAGCATTCTTTCTGCCATTGGGGCCAAAGCTCTAACCCTGATCTACATTGAAAAGTTTTGTTGTTTGGGTGTTTCCCAGCCGTGATGACAGTGCAGTAAGAAAAGGTTTTTGTCGTGAAAGGTCCTTGCTTAGGTATGTAGTGACTGTCGCTCTAATGTCAGACATGAACTTGTATAATAACTGCATGCTGACCGAAACAGACAAATTGAACGCATCAAACGGGTTAACATAATTAAACAGTACTTCACTGGTACAGATTATCAGATGACAAATTGAGGCTGTATGCAGTTGAAAGCCATTTGTGCGAGCATTTGCACATAAATTGGTATGTTTAGTTTGTCAGGAACCTAAGCATTCAGTCTGTGTTGCTGTGTTATGTTTGTTGGGGCATTCACACTTCAGTGTGTTCATTTTATTATTTTTTTTATTTCTGGTAGGTAGCCTAAGAGTAAGACTGTATGTCATGATTTTCCTGGTCACTCAAGACTCCAGTCTTTTAGTAAACAGTATGATTTGCATACTGATGACTGGGTCTGAGTGGGTTGTTCAGCGCAGGACAGCCCCCTTTACTTGAAGAAATGAATGTCAGTTGGCGTCGGGAACTAGGGAGGTGAGTGTCCCGAGAGTGGTGAGGCATTGATGCTCCGGGTCCCATCTGCACCCTGGTGGTGTTTCTTGTTAACTTTAATTTACACGCTTTTCTGCTGCACCTGAAAACTATATAGTGTTTGATAGTGTTGATTTTTTTTGATTTTTTTTTTTACGTACTTGCTTCCCCTGTTGGCAATATTTTTCCCCCATTGTCAGTATTAAAGCTGCAATTTCTGGGTGTGATATGCTACAAGCTTCTGTGTTTTGTTTTTGTTTGTGTTCCCTGTACAACCCCCCCACCCCATCCCTTTCTTCGATCTTTTTGATTCTGTTAGCTGTTTTTTTTTCACCTGCTTTTTGCAGACAGACTCCCCAGGCCATCCGTGGAGATTACTACTTGATGCTTAATGTCGACTCTAGATGCATAGTTAATGCAGAAATTCAGAAATTTTAATCAATAAAGGCCTTTGTTCCCAAACAAGAAGACAGTATTAAATGTAAACGTGCATGTATATCATTTTTATATAGGAAGTGTACAACAACATACTACAGTGATAAGTTGTTTCAAAGGGCTTTTTTTCTGAATTCTAAGGCATATTCAGTCTATATGGAGACATTGAGAGTATGTTCATCTCCACAGGGACTACTTATGACTACAATGTGCCGACAACATGTACTTTCAATATGTGACCTGTTCTCACGAATGGGGTCACAACTTAATTTGGGGGGTATAGAGATATTCATATCACCGGAAAGCAGAAAAAATGCTCTTTCCAATGATGTATAATTCAGCTGTCTAACTGGAAAATTGAGCGAGTTACAGTAATTTAAAGGGAGTGGGTGATGGGACGGCCATTTTGAGAAAAGCAGAGTTAAAGAAGGAAAACAAAATCCTTGCTTTTTCCTAGCAACCAGTATTCTATCTTCATCAAACTTAGTGAAGTGATAGATAAAGTGGTTCTGCACTACATACTAGCTATTTCGCGAGCTGATTCCAACGGTATGCGATATGCTGAGGCCCTGTGCGGTTTCATGGCCTAAATTAAAGCTCAAACCCACGCATTTTCACGGAAAAAAATCTGCACATTCTCGATGGGTTATCACTTTAAAATGTTATTTTAACACTCTTTCAGCCCAAATTTCACTTTAATCTTTGCCATAATTGATAGATTAATGGTCAGACAATGGGTAGGAACAAAAATCTCAAATCACCCAGATCGACCCTCACCACCTTTTCAGGCCCATATCTCAGTTCACACGTTGCGACTTGTGACCCCGTTCGCAAGAACCAGTCACATATGTAGGAGAGGTCTGCTATCATGATGTCACTTATATTGAACACACACAAAGAAAATGATGTTCATTTTCAGTTTGAACTTTGTTCAACAGGATTCATCATACTCTGACAATTCCATATGCGCTTCACCCAAATCTGCCAGCAATTATTCGTATGACTTCCTAAGCCCCCCAAAACCGTATGCGCTGGCAAGGTCTGTAAAGAGTGAGGGGAACAGAGACCTAGGTACTTTGCCCTTAGACTCCCGCACCCTGTCCACCAGCATCCTGCTGGAAGCTGGTGGGTAGGGTGAGGGATTCAAAGGGTTAAGTTTTTGCAGCTGGTGGATAGGGTAAGGGAGTCGGGTTAAGTTTTTGCAGCTGGTGGATAGGATAAGGGAGTCAAAGGGTTAAGTTTTTGCAGCTGGTGGATAGGGTAAGGGAGTCAAAGGGTTATGATTTTGCAGCTGGTGGATAGGGTAAGGGAGTCAAAGGGTTAGGCTGACACACTGATGTGATGGAAAGATTGAGACGAGCAGCAAACAGGTCAGTTGTTGAGAGCTGGGGTTGGTTGTAGTGTGTTAACACCGGGATAGAGGTAAAAAAGCTCATTCTGTAGTTTTGTCAGCTTGTGTAATTTTCCGTACACCTGATGTGTCCTAGCTTTTTCTAATGCTGATGTTTTAACCTTTGACTCATGCACCTGTCCGTCAGTATCCTGCATTGTCAACCTTGCTTGCAGAGCAAAAACTTAACTCTTTGACTCATGACCCTGTCCATCAGTATCCTGCTTGTCACCTTGCTTGCAGAGCAAAACTTAACCTTTGACTCTTGCACCCTGTCCATCAGTATCCTGCATTGTCAACCTTGCTTGCAGAGCAAAAACTTAACCCTTTGACTCTTGCACCCTGTCCATCAGTATCCTGCATTGTCAACCTTGCTTGCAGAGCAAAAACTTAACCCTTTGACTCATGCACCCTGTCCATCAGTATCCTGCATTGTCAACCTTGCTTGCAGAGCAAAAACTTAACCCTTTGACTCTTGCACCCTGTCCATCAGTATCCTGCATTGTCAACCTTGCTTGCAGAGCAAAAACTTAACCCTTTGACTCCCTCACCCTATCCACCAGCTTCCTGCAGAAAGCTGGTGGATAGGATGAGGAGTCAAAGAGTAAATTTTTGCAGTTGGTGGATAGGATGAGGGAGTCAAAGGGTTAAGTTTTTGCAGTTGGTGGATAGGGTGCAGGAGTCAAAGGGTTAAGCCATTATTCTGTAATCTTGAACCAGTTATAATAGGCCTACATTGGGTGAAACGGCTGGCACCTGTGTCATGAATCTGAATGTCAAAGAGTTGAGTTTTTGATGGTGATGCCCGTGTTGTTGTAACCAGATGTGATTCAAACAGAAGGGAGGTGTGCATTTGATAAGGCTGGTTGAGTGACACCTGCTCAGAATAGGTCTCATGCTGGATCTGTTACTGCATTGTTATTCACCCTTTTGACTCTCGCACCTTGTCCACCAGCATCCTGCACTGTCAACCATGCTAGCAAAGCAAAAACTTCACCCTTTGACTCCTTCACCCTATCCACCAGCTTCCTACAGGAAGCTGGTGGATAGGGTGAGAGAGTCAAAGGGTGAAGTTTTCCCTCACCCTATCCACCAGCTTCCTACAGGAAGCTGGTGGATTGGGTGAGGGAGTCAAAGGGTGAAGTTTTTGCAGTTGGTGGACAGGGTGCAGGAGTCAAAGGGTGAGGGTAGAGCCAGTCAGTGATTGAATATTAGTATCTGATTTGTGTTATTTTGTTTAACACTGCATTGTTATAAAGATAGTACCAGTTAGTGATTGAATATTAGTATCTGAGTGGTGTTACTTTTTGTAATACTGCATTGTTATAAAGATAGTACCAGTTAGTGATTGAATATTAGTATCTGATTTGTGTTATTTTGTTTAACACTGCATTGTTATAAAGATAGTACCAGTCAGTGATTGAATATTAGTATCTGATTTGTGTTATTTTGTTTAACACTGCATTGTTATAAAGATAGTACCAGTCAGTGATTGAATATTAGTATCTGATTTGTGTTATTTTGTTTAACACTGCATTGTTATAAAGATAGTACCAGTTAGTGATTGAATATTAGTATCTGATTTGTGTTATTTTGTTTAACACTGCATTGTTATAAAGATAGTACCAGTCAGTGATTGAATATTAGTATCTGATTTGTGTTATTTGTTTAACACTGCATTGTTATAAAGATAGAGCCAGTCAGTGATTGAATATTAGTATCTGATAGTGGTGTTATCCAAATGTTGAGTTGTGATGAAAGATAAGTTTGTCTTTATGGTTTTTGTTTTTGAACTACTGAGATGACATTTGTTGAATGACACAACCACGCCCTTTGAATTTGTTCTGTTGATTGTTTATTGATTTTTTTTTTGCCGTGCTTTGTTCTGTTGGTTGTTGACTTTTCTCTGATCAGTGTACATGTTCTGTTGGTTGTTGACTTTTCTCTCATCAGTGTACATGTTCTGTTGGTTGTTGACTTTTCTCTCATCAGTGTACATGTTCTGTTGGTTGTTGACTTTTCTCTCATCAGTGTACATGTTCTGTTGGTTGTTGACTTTTCTCTCATCAGTGTACATGTTCTGTTGGTTGTTGACTTTTCTCTCATCAGTGTACATGTTCTGTTGGTTGTTGACTTTTCTCTCATCAGTGTACATGTTCTGTTGGTTGTTGACTTTTCTCTCATCAGTGTACATGTTCTGTTGGTTGTTGACTTTTCTCTCATCAGTGTACATGTTCTGTTGGTTGTTGACTTTTCTCTCATCAGTGTACAAATATTTTCATTAGTTTGTAATAAACCACAGGCTTTATGTCTCAAGTCTTTCAGGCGTTTCTTGAAAAGTTAGCTGCTTAAAGAAGTATGGTGTATTCAGTTTGAGCCTCCACAAAGACTACTTAACCAAGATATTTAAGCTTGTGTGATAATGATGATAAAAGCTTGCCTGGTCATACCATTGGTGTGTATGTCTGACCTTTTGGGTTTGGTCACTGAACAATTTCAGTGAATGTCTGATCACAAGTGGACTGATTCTGACTGATTTGTCAGCTTTGCAGATTTTGTCTTGTAAATCAGTAGTGAAAAGATTATTACTTCTCCTGACAAAGCTTTCTTATCAAGTGTATAATGTTTTTGTGAATTGTTGCTTATTTGATTTGAAATCAGGCTCTTTTATTTTTCAGTTTTTCTGTTGATAGATATGAAATGATATCATTAGAGTTGATTTATGCAGAATGGCCTTAACAGAGTTTATCATGCAAAATGGCCATTGTAATCTTGAGGGTAAAGACGGTGGAAAATGTGAGAACAGTTACACATATACACATTTAACAATGAAATACAAAGCATCTGGAAAGTGGCAAGTAATGTGGTTGTAATGGCAACCTTTTTTAATTTGACAAATAGAAATTGAATGATATGAACCCCTTCTAATTTGACAAATGATAAATGCTAGTCATTTTGATTTTGCCATTATTTTCATGTTGTTCATTGTATGTTGTGTCAGCGTTTTGAATCGATTGTATTTCTGCGCGAAAGCCAGTGTCTTTGGTATTGATTTGAAATTGTGGTGTGCACTTTTTTTGTGTTATAAGAACTGCATAGATGGTTCCCTGCAACAATTAAGGACAAAAGAAAGTGTTTATGATAATGACATTGCTGTCTGAAGTTAAAAGTGCATGCCCTTTTGTTGCTTTTATAGATGTAGCAAATAACCAGCAACTCCAAGGTACTTGTAAACCAAGTATTTGTTTTTATGTAACTTTTTATTTCAAGTGTAGTTCTGTTCAGGAGTGTCAGTCATGGAGGTGGAATAGCATTGTGGTTAGAGCAATGGCTCTTTAACCCTTTGACTCCCGCACCCTATCCAGCAACTGCAAGAACTTAACCTTTTTGACTCCCTCATCCTATCCACCAGCTTCCTGCAGGAAGCGGGTGTATAGGGTGAGGGAACCAAACGGTTAAGATTTTGGTTTGCTAGCATGGTTGGCAGTGCAGGATGCTGGTGGACAGGATGCTGGAGTCAAATGGGTTAAAGTTGAGGTTAAGCACGAAGTTCAGCATGGTTACAAAATGGATGGGTGGGCCACCTTTGACCCAGCTGTAAATGATTATGCGACCATCTTTAAAGATGGAGAAGACAGATAATGAAGGAGAGGAGAGGAGATGAGCACAACCTTGTCATGCTGCTCTAAAAGAAGATGAGGTCTCTAGCTGTTATACCTCTGAACCTCTGACCGCTCAGGTTATTCAGAAAATTTTTTACCTTGCCTTTAATATCACTCATGCTTCCGTCTTTTGACTCCAAAACACTTCCCTCTTTCCCATCCCCTGTTCTTCCCCTTGTGTAGCAGCCCTGTAGGTGTTCATGTGCAAGATCCACAAGTGTTGGTTTTTATTCTTTCACACTTGAATCTGTGTTCTTGTTCTTTTCTACTCAGTACTGGTCAAATGGGAGATACGGAGAGAGACCAGTAACCCAACAGAGTTGATAGTGATTACCATCCTACGTGACTAGTCTGGGTTTGTGTGGAATGGCTCAGAGCTACAAAATTCTGTGGTTTGTACTGTCACAAGCCCTCTGCGGCCCTCTGTGTGCTGGGCGACTACAACATGACAGACGTAGACAACATGCCATGGAGCAGGTTGCCTATCTGTCTCCATGTCTCGTCTCCATGTCTGTGGCCAGACGAAGCTCAACTGGTTAAAACTTTTTAGTCTTGGGCTGCTTGTGTTTTGTGTGTGTGTGCATGTGTGTATGTGTAACTTTTTAATATTGAGTTGCTTTTGTGAGTGTGTTTGTGTGTGTGTGTGAACATGTGTGTTTATGTAACTGAGATTTTTCCATATGATCCTGGAAGGATGTGTGTGTCTGTTAGTTTGTGTATTTATCTGTTTATTACCAAATTTTGTGAACATGACTTCCTCAGCCGTGTCCCGATAGATCTTTATCAAATTTTAGTTAAAAATGTGGACTTGTGAGAACAGGATTTTTTTCTGGAAGTGGATACAATTAAATTCTGTTTTCACTGTTGTAAAAGTTGACTAATGTCTTAGAGAGACATCAAGGTTTTAGTTCAGCTGAAGCTTCTTCAAGGACACAGTGACCTTGACAAGCACAAAATCTGGATTTCATAAGATGAATATTGCTAAACATTCGAGAAAAAAGGGAGAGTTGAAATGGCTTCCCCATCTTATTATTGTTGTTGTTATTATTATTATTCTTATCATAATGATGATCATCATCGTCATCCTTATCGTCATCATCGTCATCCAACATCAACATCAGCATTGTTATTAGTTTATACTTTGTACTCATGCCAGGTTGCATTGCGTTGATGGAAACAGTTTGAGGGTTTTCTTGCAAACCACATAGTGTTCATGTGAAATTGTTTTCTTGACATAATAAGTGACATGATTCTGTATAATGAACAACACCATTGAAAGAAGATAAAAACAAGCCAAATTTATTGCTACCCATGACTTGTGTGACTTGAAACTGGGCGATGACTTGACTGTTTTGAAAGGAGACAAAAGCAAACAGATTTTGTGTTGCTTCTGATATCTTCATGACGTGATTTTGTATTAATGCTAGATTGTTTCTTTGAGAGTAGATGTTAGCCAGACTAGATGGGAACAGGCAGATTCTGTTCGGTTCCAGTCATTTTCAGAGGTATACTTTTGTATAATGGTTGACTTGAAGGCAGATGTAAGCAAAGAGATTTTACTTGTTTATGCAGAATGCAAGGTGAGTTGGTACAACCAACTGAACTGTAGCACTAGAATTGCTCCGACAGTGAAACTGTTAACAAATATGATTTCATGTAAACATTACAGAGTAATGATTGTGGATAAAGGATCTGTTTCATAACATTTTGTTGATTTAACAAATGAGAGACAAAAGGTGAAAATGACAAAAGTGAGAAAGAAAAGAGACACTTCGTGGTTTGCTTGAGTTTTCACGGAAGCACTTTTTGCCATCACTACACCCAGGTCAACAGTATTCCATGTGTGTAGAATATCACGGTTTTTGTCACGGACTTGAGCTTCCATGTAGTTTGGTGCTGTGTTATGTACAACATTACGCTGACAGCTGTGTTCACATGCTCCGTGTTGGTGTCCAAGGATTGTTGATTTTCTCCTTGCTTACAGATATCTCTAACAGTTTTGTCCCAGTGTTGAGTCGTATTCATGGCTACCTGTCAGTAGTAGTTGTTTTTTTTTGGTCCAAGAATCTTACTCAAGTGCATGTTTATTATTCTCCAGTACCTGTCCAAACCAAACAGAACTCAGGTGTTGGTGTTCTCACAAAGAATTGAATACATGGTAGTATATACATGGATCCAGGATCACAATACGGATGTCAGAGATTATAATGTAATCAAGATCTTCTGCGTTCGAGTATGGCTACACCTCAAAAGGCCAGTTTACCCATCAGAGTACGTTCACATTGAATGTGTATATGCATGTTGCTCTTGTGGTTTCGCCATCAATGTCTGGGAGTGAGTGTAAGCAGTGCGTGTTGCTGCGCCATTGCATATTCTGCCTAAAGTTTTGATTGCTGTTTTTAATGAATATTGATGCCAGTATGGCTGATGAGCTTCACCAGCTTAACCCTTTGACTCCAGCACACTATCCATCAACTGCGAAAACTTAACCCTTTGACTCTCACCCTATCCACCAGATTCCTGCTGGAAACCGATGGATAGGGCGAGGGAGTCAAAGGGTGAAGTTTTTGCTTTGTCAGCATGGTTTGAAAAATTGCACAGTGCAGGATGCTGGTGGAGGGGGTGCGGGAATCCAAAGGGTTAAAGCTATCTGGTTTTGAGGCACCTTTCATTTTTCATTTTCTTGTTTTACAGATTCATCATGAGAATGGACCATCCCAGATTGAAATTCATATAACATGGATAAATTGTGCATTTAACGAGCATTTTAAACATGTGAAAATGTGGATAGGTGTTTATGTGAACAAGTGTGAATGATCTTCAGCAAACAAACAGTTGCCAGCATTCACAGAAATTGTTACTCAGTTGTGTGTGTCATTTGTTAGATGTCTTCATGTTAGATAAAATTGTGTAAAGTGGTTTGTTTCTCAAACTAAAAGGCAAGTGTAACTTGCCTGGAATTACTGTCTTTCGATGACTCTCTCTCTCTTTCTCTTGTTGCTGCTTGTAACCATGATGATTTTGCTTCTCTGTTACACAGCATTTATTGAATAATGTGTTCAGATTGCTGTGAAATGAAAATGGTCACTATTGTTCATTGAAAACAATCACTGTTGTTTATTGAGAAATCATTCATATTTACTTTTATATTGTTCTGTGAATGAACCTAAAATAATTGTGTTCATTCTGTAAGCGTTCATATTTAGTGTTACTCGTAAGTGATGTGAAATTGGAGCATTAGGTTTGAAAGAAGTTGTCTCAGTTTACATAGATGTAGATCATACATGAAGTGAAATTTGGGCACCAGGTTTCTGTTTATGTAGATGTAGATCATAAGCGATGTGAAATTTGGGCATCAGGTTTGAAAGAAGTTGTCTCAGTTTACGCAGATGTAGATCTCTCACTTTTCAGTCTGACAACATGGGTTCCAGCCTGGCTTGTGAAACATTGTGTGCCTTCAGGTCCTGCCAGCAGGGAATGGTTATCATAAACTGTTCATGGTTTGGGGCGGTAATACAGTGAAAGAAGAGAGTAGCCCCCCCCCCCCCCCCCACCATAATTCTGACCAAGGGTAGTGAGTGGTCTGTACCTCATTTCTTGTCAGTAATCTTAGTTTTTTGTTTTTTTTCTTTTCACATAAAGAGTCATTGCACTCAGGGAGATTTCCTTTGTGCTCACTTTTTTTGGGGGTCCTATTTTCTATGCCACCTTAATGGCCGCAGAAGCTTGTTTTTTGTGTTTGTTTTTAACAATGGGATGATCATGACCATGATCGTGATGCTATGGAGTTCCATCTAGGATTGAGACTGTTTGACAAGATTCTGTTCAACACTTATTATGATAATATTACCTGGCATCAACCAGGCTCAAGAGATTCAGACACCTGTGGTGTTGGTCAAAAGATTTGAGCAGCACCCTCAATGATGCCTCCTTGAAGTTGTTGAGACACAACTGTGTGGTCCTAATCTTCCCAATGAGCCCATAAAATATTCAGCTCTGGGTAGGAGCAGGTAAGAGCCGAAAAATCCCTCGGTGATTTTTGAAGTGATTGATAGGGATTCGAACCCACAACCTTCCAGTCAGTAATCTGTTGCACTGACCACTACACCACAGTGACTGGTTTAATCTTAGGGTTATCGGATGAGCTTTACTTATTTTTGATCTCTCTGTCCATCATAATTGTAAAATGAACATGTTCTGAAGACTACTTGCAAACAGTTTCTGATCTACTGTGCTCGTAGATTGTCTAATAGTAGCTATTCTCATTGCAAGTGCAAGATTGTGATGATATATCCGAGTAGATTACGACAACGTGTATGTGTTTTTAAAAACGAAATTCTGGTTGATTACCAGTAGATCACGAGAAAGTGTATGTGTTTTTAAAAAGATTCTGGTTGTCTTGTAATCAGTTTTGAAATTAACATTGTAACTTCTTGCTGTTCATCCTTCTGTCATGTTCTGAAGCATTCAGACATGCTGCTGTCATTGGCCCATGTCATGTTGCCTGTTATGGAAAAGATTGTGGCAGTTAGCAGTATAATTATGGACATATGCAATGGCATAAGACATGGAAGAGTCAGCTGAGTTTAGCAAGGCAGAGAGTTGCCATTGCAGCAGTGCACCATGTGTATATCTATACGCAATCACTGAAAAGTACTCTTCACAACCCCCCTCCCGCCTGGTGGGAATGCCGGGGTTCTTTCAGTATAAACAATATCCTTATCTTCTGGAAATTCTGTGCTAGAAATTTCCTCTTTCTTATTTCACTCTCTTAGATTCTGCTTTTTAGCTTTGCTTTCTGTCATCTCTTCCTATCGTTTTCTGCCTTGCTGGTCCATTCATCTGTATGTAGTACTATAAAGCCTTATATACTTTCTCTTAGGATCTATAGATAATTGGATACATATATGCAAGTTCATTTTTGGCTCTAAGGAAATTTGATGTGCAGAAGCAATTTCAGGCAAGTTCAGCCAGTTTTGTATGTTGTAGTGTCCTTAGTTATGTTTATGTTTGTATTCAGGTTTGTTTTGTAAAACCCCCTGGTAATAAATTGGAAAGAATGGTCAGTGGCAAGGGCTTATCCTTAGATTGTGTGCTCGAATACATTGATATGTATACATAACTTTGTTTTCTAGGTGTGGTATTGTTTTTTTTTTTCTTTTTCTTCTTTGTGTACATTTTGAAATAGTTATAGCCCTGATAGCACAGGGGTTCGGCTTTTAACAACAATAACAACAGTCACAAAAAAACTACAGCGTATGAACGGTCTGTTGACATTCAGGGTTTGTGTAGGCATGTTTGACTTTGCTTGAGTCCTTACAAAAACAAAGGCAAGTTAGTGCAGTATTAAAATGTAGACAAATTATGTACGTGACATTATAAAGAGGCAGAGCTGTGCGCCACAGAAGATTCATCAGTTTCTGCCTGCCAGTACAAACTGCCTACAGGTTTGTGGAGACGATCCCTACTCAGGTTTCACGTAGCAATATTCATGGTGGTTTTAACGTGTATGTACGTCCTTGTGTGTGCATTTCTTTTGTTTCAGACAGCATTTTGTGTGTGCATAGGACCGGAATGAATAAGATGGAGGCAATATTGACATTGCCAGATGTTGTGAGCATTGTTTTTAAAATGATTCATCATTCTAACAAATCATGCGGCATTCTGACTGTCAAAACTCTTGCATTTATTCATGGATTGTTCTCACCATGTTTGTGTCATGGTACTGACTATGCCATTTTGGTGATTTTGGCTTTTTTCTGTAATATTTGTTTTCCTTAAGACACCAGGTTGTGACTGGTTCTCTGTCATTTTGGCAACTTTTGATTACATTATGATTTTGGTTTCCTTTGAAAGTGAACATTGTTCAGTTCTGTACATTTGAAAAACAAAGAAGAGTAAGCACAGTGATCTGGAAATAGTTATTATTTTAATTTGATAAACTATCAGACATATTTTGAGCCATCTCAGTCTTTCATGATGTTCTTGATTTTATATCATAATTTTGTGCATTTGGGTTTATTTCTGTAAGATACAAAATTCACAGTGTACGTATTCACCCCAAGACAATTCTGTTTTGGTTCTTTTGTTAAAAAAGATGTTTCAATTCGCTTAGTTAAAGATCAATTTATGTTGCACATGGTACTATTAATTGTGGATGTGTGATCAAATTTTCAGTAAGATTGTTGTGTTGTTTAATGGGGGAGGGGGGGCTCATACATATAAGAATGCAGTCTAATTAACTTAAGTCTGCAGGTGGAAAGTATGTCACTATCAAAAATAGTGAAGAAAAAAATTTGGTTGAAATGAAAGAGGGTATGTTTGGTGGGTGGTTTTATTTTTGGTCATTTACCTTTTGGTGACCGATTCAGATTGGCTGGAGTCATCATTGTATGTGCCAGTTAACAAAATCATTTCTGAACTGTTTAGGAAATGGATTTGTAATTTGGTAATACATCAGATCCAGTCTAAATCTGTTTGAATGAGCATAAGTCGTTCAGTGACTGTTAATTATTCTGGGCAGAGCTTCCAAGATTTTTTGGTGGTAAACACATCTTGCCAAAGATTAGGTGTGGAACAAGTTGAAATTTCTGTAAAAATTTACACCAATACTGATTTCAACTGAGAGTTGAAAGGAATGAAGACTTTTTATATAGCCTGACCATTGCTTGTGAGGTAAAGAATGATACTCATAGTTTCAATGAAGTTTTCTGGTGTCATACATGTATAGAAGTAATTGATTGAATGAATGTTCTTCTACTTAACTCTTGTTGAGGTAAAGAATGATACTCATTGTTTTGATGAAAATTTATGGTGTCATACGTATAGAAATAATTGATTGAATGACTATTCTTCTACTTACCCTTGTCCTTAGCCATTTGGTCAGACCGTCAGTCATTTTGCTGAGTTAATTAAGAGTAAATATGAGATGTACAATGTTGGGAAGAAGATCAGAAGTTTGAAAGGTCATTTTAGTTAAATTGAAAATAAATATGAGTTGTACAATATTGGGAAAAACGTCGGAGGTTTGAAAGGTCATTATAATTGAATTAAGAATAAATATGAGTTGTACAATATTGGGAAAAACGTCGGAAGTTTGAAAGGTAATTTTAATTGAATTAAGAATAAATATGAGTTGTACAATATTGGGAAAAACGTCGGAAGTTTGAAAGGTAATTTTAATTGAATTAAGAATAAATATGAGTTGTACAATGTTGGGAAAAATGTCGGAAGTTTGAAAGGTCATTATAATTGAATTAAGAATAAATATGAGGTGTACAATGTTGGGAAAAACAACAGAAGTTTGAAAGGTAATTTTTCCAGATTTGAAATATTAATGGGAGGAGAATCGTGAAATCAGTGCTAATCTGGGTCTGGAAAAAGTGAAGTAGTTTTTAATGTTTTTCTTTGACACTTTCCTGTTACTCTGAGAGGAGACCTTGAGAATATCACCTGTGGGGTAATTATGGAGAAAGTTGTGAGCATGTGAAGACTTAGTAGCAGTAAAGAATGGGAACCAGAACAGAATGTTTATTCCATTGAGATCTTGTGTTATTTCAACTGTGTGCGTATGCTCAAGTATTTACAACTGTACGCTGATTTTGAAGTGAAGATTAGGGAAAAAATGGGATTTTAACAAGGAAATTCTGGAATGAAATGTTAGACCTGTGAATCTTGTGCCAAAAATGGAACATAGGCCCTTTTCTGTTTGTTTATTGAAGAACATTTTGATTGAAAACCAGGCATGATATCAAAGTGCATTTCTCTTGTTCTTTCTTTTTTCCTCTGTTTATTGTAAAGGATATTCATTTGTTTAGAAACTGTGGGATGTAGCCAACATTAAAAGAATGTTTATTTCAATTTGCGTGTGATGGGATGTTGAGTGTTGTCCGGTTAGTATGTGATGGCTACGCCAGTAATGTTGTGAGAAAAATAAAAGCTGTGTCCCAGTGTAAATCTTCAATGTGTGGTTGTGGTTCTTCTGTAATTAGTCCTGTTTCTTTTGCCTTCTGAATTTTTTTGTTTGTACTTGCTCTATTATTATTTTTCTTCTTGCATATCTCTTACCCATTTTTGTTTCTCTACAAATTGCTTTATTGTGATTGACAGTATGATGTAGCTGTAAATTCAGCACACAGTTTTATTCTTTATGCTGCAAAGAAGCAGTGTTGGGATAGTTCCTAAAGTTCATGGTCTATCATGTAGCACTGGGTGCAAACCAATGTTCTTGAATATGAGTTGCCAACCCAGTTTCAGTTTCAATTTCTCAAAATGATGTCTCCGCGCTCAGAATGAATTCCATATGCACTAACGTCACAGGTGCCATGTGGTGGAGAAGAACCAGAATGATATGGCACAAGCCATAATCGGCATATGTACTGGGAACAAACAGCGGGCAAAGAGAATAGAAAACAATATAAGCTCTTTCCAAAAAACATCAAAAGAGGAGTCAGACAGGGTTGTGTTTTGTCACCAGATCTGTTTTCACTATACAGCGAAAACATGAGAAACCTAGAAGAAGACCCTGGATTAAAGGTTGGAGGGAAAATGATAAACAACATTCGGTACGCAGATGACACCATGCTAATTGCAGAAAAATGAAAGAGACCTACAAAACCTTGTGAATATACTAGAAATAGAAAGCAAAGGTAAGGGGTTGGAAATAAACAGCAGGAAGACTGAAGTCATGGTGATCAGTAAAAAACATGAAATCCCCTCATGCAAAATAACAGCAAATGGCACAACCTTGACACAGGTTAATAAGTTCAAATACCTGGGAACGGTCATTTCATCAGACGGCAGATGCACATCGGAAATAGCTGGCAGAATCGGCCAAGCCAAAACAGCATTCAAGAAGATGACAAGCATTCTTACGAACAAATGCCTATCAATTAACATCAGAAAGAGAGTCCTTGAATGTTATATAGAACCAATACTGTTGTACGGATGTGAGGCGTGGACAGTCAGCAAGCAAAGCCAGAGCAAGATTGAGGCAGCCGAGATGTGGTTTCTCAGAAGAATGTTGAGAGTTCCATGGACAGCAAAGAAATGCTAGGAGCAACGAGAGATAGAGATGGTTGGAAGTCCATGGTCGCCAACGCCATGTGGCAGGGCACCTGATGATGATGATGATGGCACAAGCCTTATTAAGCCTGCACATAAACCCATGAGCTGGCCAGGTCCTGAGGTCCTACCTAGATAGTTCCATAACCCTGGGGTCATAGGGGAGTGAGGTGGCAGAGACCTCAACTTTTCACGGGGCCAGCACCACGGGGGCGGTGCCCATCCCCTCGCCCTGGCTTCAAATTCGTATTCATATGCACTTTTTTTTTAAAACCAAGACTTCAGAAAGGCAAAAAGGTAAATTGGTGTTCAGTGGGTGGGACCTGGGAAATCAACCTATATCTCCCAATGTTTTTTACCAAGGCAACCGGGCAATGCCCTGCTCTTCACGATTTTCAGCTGCCATGGGATCTTTAGAGTGCTCAGCCAGAAGCCACTTGGGTCCGATTCGTTTTTCGTGCCCTTCTGAAGGATTAGACGTTCAGTTCGATTTTCCGGTCAAACTGAGGAGAAAATTGGAGGCGTCTACGGGGAGCAAACCCTAGAATCTCGAGTTTGGCTATTGGCAGGTGAACGTCTGAACCATTCTGCCACGGAACTCACTCCACATTTCACAGTCCTGAAACTCGGGCCTGCCGTTTACATCGTTGAACTTCCTTTGATGGTGTGCATGTGTTAGGTTGTGCGCACGCACGATCGGGAGTGTGAGTGAGTGTGTATGTGCATGCGTTTGTGTATGACATATTGAACCTGGGACATATGGAGACGTCCCTATGCACACAACAAATCTTTATCTTTTTCAAAACCTAGTTTTAACCCTTAGACTCCTGCACCTGTGCACAGCACACTGCATTGTCAACTATGCTGGCAAAGCAAAAACTTAACCCTTTGACTCCCTTATCCTATCCACCAACTTCCTGCCTTTGACTCCCTCATCCTATCCACCAGCTTCTGTCAGGAAGCTGATGGATAGGGTGAGGGAGTCAAAGGGTTAAGTTTTTGCAGTTAGTGGATAGGAATGAAAGGGTTAAGGAGGGATGTGTCTGGCTTTCCTTTAGTTTGATGAAAAGCAGATATATTGTGCTCATCTTAGGACTGGAACATTGTTCCCGCAAAGTTTCAAAGTGCAAAAAATGAAACGAAGAAGAAGAAAAACCAAAAAAGAGGGGTGGGGGGGGTGGGAGGAAGGACGTAGACACGTATGAAAAGATACACACACTCGGTACCTTGGCTGTTTTGTTCAATGAGAGATTTACAGACTAGATAAAAGGTGGAAAATGAGAACATCGCATATTTTTCATGTGAATATTTTCCCCGGCTTGTCCTATAAATATATCATCATCCTCTTGTTCAGTGTGTGCGTGATTCATTTTATGTATACCGCTAGTACCAAGACTGACCGTGATTAAATCATGGCTATTAACAATTAATTGTGTCATCGTTTAATCATTTTTGGGAAAAGCTTTGGTAAACAGTGAATATAAACCGAAAACGAACCAAAACAAGAACACACACAACACACACACACACACACACACACACATATTGATAAAAAAACAACAACATGCAATCGTTTTTTGTTTTTTGTTTTTTTCATTTTAACATCACAAATGTGCAATGAGCCGGCTAGCACTTTGAAGGCTTGAAGGCTATGCTGGGGAAAAAATAAACAAACAACAAATACATAAAACCATTGTTTAAATGTGAAAACTAAGACTTGTTTAAATGTGAAAGCTAAGACACAGAAGTTGACATCAATTTTGTTTTTCTTCTCAATATTAGGTTTGTTTTCATTTCAATATTAAAACATTTCTTAATAAATACATACATAGATATGTAGGCCTACAAGTAGTTTGCCAAAGCAAAAATGAAAGTACTGCATAATATTTTGGCATATTCCTACAAATAGGTAATATCTAAATACCGTAAACGGGAAGTAAGTCAACAGCCGAACGAGAATGGTTTTACTACGTCTGTTTAGTTACTTCATCTTGAGAGGTTCTGGTTGAATTGTGTTAAGACTGCGTAGAAATTTCGAGACATGTCTCGCTACACTTCTAGCTCTAATCCCTTTGAGGATGAAGAAGATGATTTTATTCATGTTCCTAACTCGGGGAAGGGTCGAAATCCTTTCGACGACAGACGAGAACAGATGTCTCAAATGGTGGCCGAATCGGAGAACAGACAGTTGGAAAGCACACATCGAGCAATTGCCAGCCTGTATGAGTCTGAAGCCATGGGGAATCAAACGGCTGAGGTCTGATTTAAATTCTGTGCAGACAGTTTTTTTCTTCTTCTGCGTTTATTAATTGACACTTTATTGCGTAAAATTTTCGTTTCTCATCCACTTTCTCCTCAATTCAGTGACATCATCGTCATCATCATCATCATCATCTTCTTCTTCTTATTCTTCTTCTTCATTATCTTCTTCTTCTCTGTCTATCTGTCTGTGTCTCTTTTGTTGTATTATTTAAATCCAAAATAAGGGAACAGGAACCAGACAAGCACGAACATAAACAGATCGCCTGTTTAATATATATAATTATCTCAGAGGCGCACGTTTCAGGCCAGCTGGTCTTTGTCAAGCATGAACATAAGGCATCAGATAAGAAACAACAAATACAATTGGTTAATAGAGAAACACCAAACTTCCCTGTTGTTTCACTGAGCAGGAGAAAATGACTGAAGTAATTTTTTCCTGCTGGATGAAACAACAGGGAAGTTTGATATTTTTCCATTGATTTTTTTGTATTATTTGTTATGTGTAGTTTGTTGTCTTACATTTAAGCTTAACAAAGACCAGTTGCCTGAAAATTTGCGTCTGCTTTCAATAAATAGGCATTCTGATTCCATATTTGAGTTTCTGGTTTATGTGTTTAATGTTTAGGCCTAATGCTTTTTGTAAAATGATTTACACACACACACACACACACACACACACACACACACACACACAACAGACACAGACACACACGTGACACACTTTTCTTCAATGTTTGTCTAACAGCAGAAATTCACCATATGGCAGATCATTTTAAGCCCTGATGGTAAGAAAAATGAAAATTTAAACTATTTGATGGAAGAGACTGCAGTGAAGGAAGAAGACACTTTCTGTTCATTTCTTCAAGGAAAAATTGGTGGCACTTGCTCTTCCAACCCCAACTTTCAGACTTGTGGCAACAAAGACATGCTATCAATTGATAAAAGTTTAGTAAAAGTGAAGAAACATCAACATGTAGACAACATAGAATAATATAACAATGTGGCAACAAAATCTATCCTTTTCCTTGCTGTCTTGATAATTACTGCTATGACATAACATTGACCAGAGCTTGGTGGCTGATTCTTAAGATCACTCATGCAGATGACAATTTTGCAGGATATTGCAGAATCGGCTGCCAGTATCCTTCCACATGAACGCTGAAAATGCCTGTTACAGAAATAGTCTGCTATGTTTTTGTTAATTTGAAGTAAATCATGCTTTTGTTTGAATTAAAGTAACCACCAATATAGGAAACGATTCATCAGTCTGTTTCTTAAACAGAAAAATTAAAGGTTTGATGTACTTTGATTGAATCAATAAAATCAGTTAAAAGTGTTTCAACTAGTTTCAGAAACAAATAGTTACATCGAACATGAGATTGTATTTGGTACTGTTGTGTGTAAACGTACGTAATTGTTGGATGATGAAAATGAAGAAAAGGACAAGTCATCAAATCATAAACAAGGCATAAAATGATAAATAAAATAGTAATCAAATCATAAACAAGGCATAAATAAAATAGTTACTTTTCTATTGCTTGAGAACATCAAAACTCAAACACAGACAGTCACTGAACACATGTCACACTTTTAGTTGCCATATTGGGGATTATTTATGCAGATTTCACAGAAATAAACTCACAATCTCAAGATTTTCATGTTTTATGTTGATGTCACAGGTGTGTGTGTGTGTGTGTGTTGTGTGTGTGTGTGTGTATAGTGTATGTGTGTGTGTGTGTTTGTGTGTGTGTGTGTGTGTGTGTGTGTGTGTTCGTTCGTTCTTTGATTTAACGTCTTTTCACTATAAGTGATATTAGACGGGTGTGTGTGTGTGTGTGTGTGTGTGTGTGTGTGTGTGTGTGTGTGTGTGTGTGTGTGTGTGTGATCAAAAACTTATTCAATGAATTTATATTCATACACCGAATATTAGAGACTTTCAATACAATAACACTAATGAAGTGATCATTCCTTGAGAACATGACATATAATACACAATGTTTAACTTGTAGCAAGAAAAATTTTGCCTCAGGTAACAGACAACTCAGTCAAAAAAGAAAGAAAAAAAAGCATTTTCCCTCTAAAACCAACTTACAGTAGGACACACTGATGGATGTATAGAATTGTACACAAATCCACCCCCAGATACTACACAGAACTGTTTCACTCCATTTCAGACACACTACACAAATTCAAGAAGCAATGTAAGTAATCTTCCAAGATCTAGGTCTAGACTGTAATACTAATAGTAGTAGTACTAATACATGTGACCTTCCCGCATGGAGTGAGTCACAAGTTCCCAGATGTTAAGTTCCAGGTTTTTATTTTTTACCGTTTCCGGAAGCCTTTTTCCTGCTTATTTTCACCATACAAAGTATTAAAATCTGACAATTAATTCTCAAAACTTCTTATATTTTTGGTCTTTTTATGCATTCATGATTTATTTTATATCAAAATTGTGATGAATTGCTTTTACAATATACAGTTATTGATGAGTATATATATTTATATAGTATATCAGTGTGCTCAGAAAAGGGTATACTTAGAACACATCTAATTTTATATATTGTATTATCTTTTATCACTAGTTGTTCAGAATACGTATATGTTTATTTTGTATTCAGGTATGTTTTTTAAATCCCGTGTGTGATAAAGTGGACAGAGTGGTCAGTACCAGGGGCATCTCCTTAGATTATGTGTGTGAATGCACTGATAATGATATGTGTATTTAATTTTTTTTTGGTTGTCCTGTTAAAGTATTGTGTTTGTTTTGAAATTGTTGTAGCCCTGATATGGCTGGGCTTTAAACAAAAATAACAGTAATACTAACAGGTCTTCTATTTCTATTGATCCACAATAAGAACTTCACATTTCTAAGCAAAGATCATGTGGCATCATGTAATCATTCATGTACTCAAAAAGAAAAAAAGCTGACCACATATCTCCTCTCCTGGCACAACTTCACTGGCTCCCTGTATCAAAGCGCATACAGTACAAACTAGACACCATGTGCTACAAAGGCCTCAATAACACAGCCCCCGATTACCTGTCAAGCCTACTTGAGATCTATGTTCCCTCACGTACCCTCCGCTCTGCCTCCGATCCTCTGACTTTTCGTTTTCCACGCACACTAAGCTCAATACCTATGGTCCACGAGCCTTCTCTGTTTCTGGTCCACTCTCCTGGAACAAACTTCCTCTCTCAGTCCGTCAGCAACCTACTTTTGTCTCCTTCAAGTTCGCTCTCAAAACTCACCTTTTCTCCTCTGCATAAAATCCTGACCTCACCCAACCCCCTCTGCAGCCTGTCTCCACTCGGAGGGGAATCACATTGTAATAGATAATTGTATATAATATGCTCTCTATAATTTTCCATTGCTTTTATTGTTTCTCCCCATTTTTTGCCATGCGTGTGTGTCACGTGTGTGTGTGTGTGTGTGTGTGTGTGTGTGTGTGTGTGTGTGTGTGTGTGTGTGTGTGTGTGTGTGTGTGTGTGTGTGTGTGTGTGCGTGCGTGCGCCGCGCGCGCGTGCGTGTGTGTGTTTCAGCGCTTAGATTTGATTTTATCAAGATTTTGCGCTATATAAATATTGTAATTATTATTATTATTATATGTGTAGTTAGACATTTATGCATGTTTATTTTGAGCTTAATATTAGTGTGTTTTCTGATGCTTGTGTGTATATTAGTGCTTCTGTGTGTAGTATGCTGTGTGTTTAAAATGTGTAATGCACAGTGAGACCAACTGAATGTGGAGAATAGTGCTGTACAAGAATTGTTTATGATGATGATGATGATGATTATTTGTTATTGTTACAGTGGTGGTTGTTATTGTTTTTATTATCATTATTATTACTATTTGTATCATCATCATCATATTTTACAATGATTCTGCTGCTAGGAGCTCCTTCGCCAGAGAGAAGTGATCCAGAACATAGAGAAGAAGACAGATGAAATCAACACCACGCTGACCGCCTCACAACGCCACATCAACAACATCAAAAGCGTCTTTGGTGGCATCAAAAACTGGTGGACAACCAAGAAGGAGACTTCACAGGCATCTGGCGAACACAAGCCTTCCAGTTCTTTGGATGCCATCGTGAAAAAGAACCAGGATTCAGCCAGTGGCAGTTCTTACCCTGCCAGCTCGTCAGGACAGGGCTGGGGAAGTGCGTCGTATAGCGATGCAGATCTAGACAGTCGTTTCATGGCGCAGTCGTCAAATTCACGGTCTGGTGCATCTCGTGGCGGAGCGTCCTCTCTGCAGTAGTGCAGCCAATCACACACAGTGCTCGGGAAGAAGAGTTGGACAGAAATTTAGGTATGGTAAGGGTGGTGGTGATGGCATGTTGTGTATACTGTTTCTGTGAATGGGCGAGAGAAGAGAGAGGGGGGGGGGGTGAGAAAAGAGAGAGAGAGAGAGAGCAAATGACTATTGTTACCATGTTGTGTATTTTTGTCATAAGATACTTGCTGATTTCTTCCATGGGAAAGCCAGGGGCTCTTTCAGTATTGATGGTATCCCCCACCTTCTGGAAATTCTGTGCTGGAAATTTCCTATAACTCTCTTTGTTTCTGCCTTGCTTCTTTGCTTTCACTCATTTCTTCCTGTCATTTTCTGCCTTGCTGGTCTGTTCACCTGTACGTGTTCTGTAAAGACTTATATACTTTGTGTTAGGATTGATAATTGGTACATGGATTAAGTGCGTTTTTGGGTCTAAGTAAATATGATGTACAGAAGTAGTTTTAGGTCATTTAGGCCCAGTTTTTATATGTTACAGTGCATTTAATTATGTTTATACATTTGTGTTCCAGTTGTTGTTGTTTTTAAAACCCTCAGGTGATATATTGTGGGGAGTGGTCAATGCAGGGGGCGTTTCTTAGATTATGTGTGTGAATGCATTGATCTGTGTATTTAATATTCTTTTTTTTTTTTTTTTTTTTTTTAGGGGTCAGGGTGTTGTAGTGTTGTATGGGTTTTGAGATTGTGTATATATATATATAATAGCTGTGATATGGCTCTGCATGGTTGGCCAAGTTTTAAACAACAATATTGATGATAATAAGTTACTTTCTTAAGTTTGATAGATTGGTAGAATGTCAGTGTTGTACTACTAGTAATGATGCTGCCTGTTAAGGTAATACAGTGATATTGAGTGCTTTGTTTTCATGCCTGTTGAATACAGTTGTACTTACTAGTTTTGTATTTTTCTCCCTTTTCTGCCCATGACATAGTCCTTTTAGTTTTGTAAAATTTTAAATGTGTTTTAAAAATCGCTAAAGATTTTAATGTCAGTGAGAACAGAAATTTCCTTTTGCTAGCTCATTCAACAGAAGACTAATAATAGAGTGCAGAAATTACCTTTGAAAAGATCAGTTAAACAAAAAATGTATAATAGAAATGTGTAGGTCTTTCTTCGTAGATAGAATACATTGCTTGATTTTTGTTCGTTTGTTTGTTTTTTCAGGCGTGATGAGCGATGGTCTGGGACGACTGAAGATGCTGGCTCAGGGTCTTGGTGATGAGATAGAGCAGCAGAACGAAGACCTGGATCGTCTCAATCCCAAAGTCAACCGTGCCAACGATCTTTTGGAAAATCAAAACAAACAGATGAACAGGATTCTAAAGCGATAATGCTGGAAATGGACTATTTTACACAGCTCCAAACAGCCAACAGCAAGTTTCACAACAGCTTAAATGAATCCAAAGACAAAATCCTGCAGCCACTCCTAAACACTGTTTTGCCTTTTTGTTTGTTTGTTTGTTTGTTTTTCTTTTCTGTTTGTTTTTCCTCATATTTGTTTGTTCTTGTTTTTCTATTCTGTTTGTTTTTCTCATGTATATTCTTTGTTTTTTTCTCTTGTTTCTCAGTTTCTTTGTCTTCTTTGTTTTTCTCTTCTTCGCCTCTTGTTGTTATTTATGTTTATCAGACACAACACGTTATGTGTTCTGGATGTTTTGTACAAAGTTTGAAGGCAACTTTCATTTTGTAACTGATTACATTGATTGAATAATGATGACTTTGTGATAAATCAGAAACCATTTTCATTCTGGCATGTTGTCTTTCTTGAGAGTCAACGAGACCGCTTTATTTACATGCAGTTCTGCATTTGAAATGTTTTTGTTAAGTGTTCTCATTCGTGTGTTCTAACAGTGAGAAACAGCAGATCATTTTATTTGTTATAAAAACAGCTGTGTTTTGTGTGGTTAGTAGGAATAGTACTGTTTCTCAAGTTAAGCCAGGGTGCTCAAGTTGTCAAGTTTTAAACGTCAGTTGTTGGAGAGTTTAAATTTTTGTAGCTTTTTGTTGTTTGCTGTGTTTGTTTTTTTAACTTGTCACTTTTTTTTTTAAAATTCAGGTAAACTTTTTGTAAGTGAGAATTTTCCATCCAGATGTCGGCAATCCATAATGGAACTCCACAGCATCATCGCTATCATTCCTCTTCTTGTCATGATAGCATTGTGAAAACCTGTCCCAGATTCTTTGGCCCTTTGTGCCCTGATTTCATGGTTACACCAGTTTTCGTGGAATCAAGAGACGGGGGATCAGAGACATGCTGGACGCCCGAAAGAAGTGGCATAGAGGTAGTGACACAGGAATGATGCAGAAGATGGAGCAGTCTTTAAAAAAAAAATCCATAGTCGGAGTGGGTTGGGGGATTCATCCAAAATCAAACAGTGCTCACATGATTTAGTGTTGCAATCAGTTACCCAGAATGCTGAAAAGGTCTCAAATAACAGATCACCTGATGTCATGACTTAATGTTCCAGCTTCGTTCCCAGCTTCCCCATCTTGTGTGTGTGTGTGTGTGTGTGTGTGTGTGTGTGTGTGTGTGAATATGTGTCTGTGTGTGTGTGTGTGTATGTGTGAGGAGTGGGGTGATGAGTAGTCAGGGGGGTTCCAGTTCAGATCTGAGACCACTTTAATGTGCCATCATTATGATGATTGAGTGAGGCATAATTGACTTGATAAACGTGAACACTCAGAGTAGTAGTAGGGCTCGTTCAGTGAATCAGCATTAGCAATTTGTAGCCGTATTTTTGGGGGGATGGGGAGGGGGGGGGGGGTAGTTTGTGTTTGATTTTCTTTTCTTGTTTGATATTTTTAACATTGTTTCATTTGGTTAGTCTAAGGAATATTGATTGATTCAGCCATCATTTTTCATTGATGTTAACCATGAATGTTTTGTTGTGGTGTGAATGCTAATTATGTACTCCCAGATCTGCTGTTCTCAAATCAGACCTTCCCTTGGATGTTTTATTTCTTTGACTTATAGAAAGTTATAGTTTTATAAAGTGGTGAACTCTACTGATGGCATAGAATGATGTGTACAGGATGCCCAGTTGAAGATTTTACTGTTTTACTGTGATGATTTGGTAGGTTGAATCCCTGTAGTATTTTGAAGTGGATTTTTTAAGACCAGCTCATGGTCTGTGAAACAGCTCATGATTTATGTAACTTTAACCCTTTGCCACCTGCACCCTATCTACCAACTGCAAAAACTTAACCCTTTGACTCCCTCCCTCACCCTATCCACCAGCTAGCTGGTGGATAGGGTGAGGGAGTCAAAGGGTTAAGTTTTTGCTCTTCCAGCATGGTTAACAAAGAAGGATGCTGTTGGACAGGCTGCAGGAGTCAAAGGGTTAATGAAAATGATTCTGGTCAATAGAAAGTGAGATTGATTTCAAAGTAAGAAGAATTTGGAAAACAAATTCTCTCATGCCTCCCGGTTGTGCTGTGTTGGATTTATGGCTCATGCTGTATAAGTCGGTGTTAAGTCTTTTGTACTTTAGCCTTTTGTGTAATTCAGCTTGTGGTGAGTAAATGTAAGTTGTGACAGTATTATGTATGAGTTTGCTGCTTCTGGAATTTGAAGTCCGTCTCATTGGTCGATTTTTGAGTGCCTGTAAATATTCATGTCGCCCGTGGTAGGAAATATCCCGTTATTGCCTAGTAGTGCCCCACACTGTATTCTCAATTAGGATACATACACGCACCTCTCATTCTTTCATTCAGAACATTCTCGTGGGCACATCTCACAGCATATTTGTGCATTTATCTCCATACTGAATCAGTCCAAACCAAGAGTTCTAGTTCAACTACTTCACTATTAATCATATAGAAAAGAACATTAAAAAGAAGAATGCAACAGACATAAATGTGTCTTAAATTTTATTTGTTTGTAATCAACCAGTCACCACATTCCCAGGCATGAATAAGACCCATGTGGGAATGTTGGGGGCTCTTTCAGTATATAAACAGTACCCCCACCTTCTGGAAATTCTGTGCTAGAAATTTCCTCTTTTCTATCACTCTCTGTGTTTCTTTCTTCATCCTTTGCTTTCTGTCATTTCTTCCTGTCATTTTCTGCCTTGCTGATCCATTCGCCTGTACGTGTTTGATAAAGTCTTTAAGTATTTTCTCTTAGGATTGATAATTGGGTACATGTGTAAAGTGCATTTTTGGATCTAGGGAAGTGAGATATGCGGAAGCAATTTTAGGTAATTTAGGCCTGTTTTATGTATGTTTTAGTGTCTTTAGTTATGTTTAAATTTGTATTCAGCTATGTTTTTTAAATCTTCTGTGCGATAAATTGGACAGATTGGTCAATGCCAAAAGCATCTCCTTGGATTATGCACGCGAATTCATTGATACGTGTACTTAACTTTCTTTTCTTTTTTTTTTCCTGTTGAGGTATTGTGTGTGTTTTGAAACGGTTATAGCTCTGATATAGCTGTACGCAGTCGGCTGGGCTTTAAACAGAATAACAGGAATGAATAAGGGTTACACTCACCTGCTGATTATTCATTCCTGCTATTCTATTTAAAGCCCAGCCACACCCACACACAACCACACTGTTGACGTCATCTCGCAGTGTCTCTTATAGATTCTGGTACCACACTTCCCCTCACGTTGGCAGCTGGGAAGTTGGTGTCACCACAGTTCTCAGAAGTCGTGGTTCGTCTGGCTTAAGGCTGGTCGTAGGTCTGTTTAAACCTTTTGACTCCCGCACCCTATTTCACCAACTGCAAAAACTTAGCCCTTTGCTTCCCTCACCCTATCCACCAGCTTCCTGCAGGAAGCTGGTGGATAGGGTGAGGGAATCAAAGGGTTAAGTTTTTGCTTCGCTAGCATGGTTTATAATGCAAGATGCTGGTGGACAGGGTGCGGGAGTCAAAAGGTTAAAGTATAAGGAATTCCTCAGAGGGCTTGTACGAATATAATTGTCATCACTGGCTGCAGTACACCACCTCCACTACGTTTTGTTTGTGTATTGTTCACAGTCACCTCCTGTATGTATCATACCGTGCTCACGACATATCTCCTTCTCCACTCTATCATTGTCCCAGTAGCTAAAGTCATTTCATTCAGCTCTTCTTTTTGTTCAGTCCAGCCACTTCAACATTCACACACTCTCTCTCTCTTTCCTTTCCAGCCTTCATCTCTCTCTCTCTCTCTCTCTCTCTCTCTTCCTCCTGGCCTTCCAGCATTCTGTCTTCCCCGTTCATGCATATTCATAAGGCAATTGCATAGTAAACAAGATGAAAGACATTAATATTACAACAATGTTCAGAATCTTATGAGTCTATCCTCTTATTTTCACATGTATTTAAATGAATTACAGTGATACACTGATAGTGAAAAGGATATGGAATAAGTGAAAAATACCAAAAGGGTTATTTCCAAGTAAAAAGGGATTATTTCGAACCAGATTACTGGACCTTGCACCAAACATGCAGAAGGGACGTTACCCTAACTAATGCTCCCCTTTCAAAGGGACGTTACCCTAACTAATGCTCCCCTTTCAAAGGGACATTACCCTAACTAATGCTCCAGTTTCAAAGGGATGTTACCGTAACTAATGCTTCACTTTCCCACGTTAGTTCTTTGATGTCAGAACCACTTTCAATTCCTCCCACATCAACAGACATACAATCCCCCTGCACTTCATCATAAATTTGATTCCCACAGCAGTGCACTGGTCAACCTCTTTGAACCGTCCACCGCTTCACTGCCATTTTTCCTCCCATTCCTGTCTGCCACTAACCTTTGACTGTGACAATTTGTTAAGTGTTGATGTATGATCATTTACACATTACAGTTACACTGATCAATATTGAGCGCCTCATATATGTGTTCATAATTTCGTTGTTGTATCATTGCTTGTAAGCTGATGTTAAGAAACTGGCATAGCTGAATCATGATTGAGGGGATATCGAGTCGTTTCCCTTCGTTCTGGTCGTTGTCTTGTTTCCATTTGCTACGCAGCTATGTTTGGGTTTGATTTGAACCCTGTACCATGAATTTCTTGTTCAGTCAACGTTATTTTCAGAAAAAATGCCAGTTGAACATAATCATTTGGTAATTTTGATGTAAGCTATGTTGTGAATCAACTTGTCAGTAGAATTAAATGTGACACAGCTGGTTCATGTATATTGCTAGATTGCTGTCGGTACTAAGAGGAGCGAATTTTGTCTATTTTCATAGTCATGGCTGAGCAGCTGGCAACTCACTTTTATTTTTAAATCAGTGAAGAGAGAGACAGAATGTATATGTGCGTTTTTGTTGAGTTTAGTGAAATGTGTCTGATGCCAGTGATTCTTTTTTTTTTCCGAAAAAGAAATAAACAAATGTTTGAAAACCCCACAAAATTGTGTCATGATTTTGTTATTGTTTTGTGCATGCAGTTTTGAAAACATTGTATACGTTAACCTTTTGACTCCTGCACTCTGTCCACCAGTGTCCTGCACTACCAACCATACTAACAAAACAAAGACTTGACCCTTTGATTCCTGCATCCTGTCCACCAGCATCCTGCACTGCAACCATACTAGCTAAACAAAGACTTGACCCTTTGACTCCTGCACCCTGTCCACCAGATTCCTGCACTGCCAACCATACTAGCAAAACAAAGACTTGACCCTTTGACTCCTGCACCCTGACCACCAGCGTCCTGCACTACCAACCATACTAGCAAAACAAAGACTTGACCCTTTGACTCTGCACCCTGACCACCCGTGTCCTGCACTACCAACCATACTAGCAAAACAAAGACTTGACCCTTTGACTCCTGCACCTGACCACCAGTGTCTGCACTACCAACCATACTAGCAAAACAAAGACTTGACCCTTTGACTCCTGCACCTGACCACCAGTGTCCTGCACTACCAACCATACTAGCAAAACAAAGACTTGACCCTTTCATTCCTGCAGAAAACTGGTGGATAGGGTGAGGAAGTCAAAGGATAATTTTTTTTGCAGTTTAACGGATGGGATTCAGGAGTCAAAGGGTTAAGTAAACTTGGACCTCTGAATACTTCTTTATGTGGTAATGTTTATATCCTATTTTAACATTATCAACTGGAAAATAGTTCATCATCATCATCATCATCATGTGCCCTGCCGCATGGCGTTGGCGATCATGGCCTTCCTATCCCTTGTTGCTGTAAGTACATCTCCCACCCTTTCTGTCCTCAGCCACCCTGCAAGTTTATCCCATATTTTCTCCCTGGGTCTACCTGGTGCTCTCTTTCCCTCCAGCTTAGATGCCATGAAAAAAATTAGATGCCCTCATTGTTAATAAACAAAAGTCACTAACCAGACGTGCCTCATTTTTAACAAGTGAAATCATGAAACATAAAATGATTTCATCATAGCTCATCATTTAATAATTGATTAATTTTCATGGAAGCTGACGACCCACTTTTGTTGAAAAGGCAATTCAGCTGATGCAGATGACATTTTCAATGGAAAAATAAAGCAGATGCCAGTCAAGTTTCACTCTGTACGATTATGATTGTGTATTTTAGTTAACCCTTTGACTCCCGCACTCTGTCCACCAGCATTCTGCACTGTCAACCATGGTAGCAAATCAAAAACTTAACCCTTTGACTCCCTCACCCTATCCAACGGCATCCTGCTTTGACTCCCTCATCCTATCCATGAAGCTAGGGGATAGTGTGAGGGAGTCAAAAAACGGTCAAGTCTTGGCAGTTGGTGGATAGAATTCGGAAGTCAAAGAGTTAAAGTAATAACAGTAGGAGTCTTCGAAAAACTCACTGTGTGAGAATACATGTTGGTACTTTTTCTTTACAGACTGGTGTCTCTAAGACCCACTATGCAGGCATGAGAAGAAGTGTCTTCTTTCATCATAAAGTGTGGAACTGTGAGACCCACAAGTAGGTAAGTTTAACCCTTCGACTCCTACAACCCGTTCACTGGCATCCTGCATTGTCAACCATGCTAGCAAAGCAAAAACTTAACCTCTGACTCCCTCACAGGAAGCTGGTGGATAGGGTGAGGGAGTCAAGGGGTTAAGTTTTGCAGTTGGTGGATAGGGTGTGAGAATCAAAGGGTGAAGGACCATTAAATTTTAAAAGCAAGAAAGTTGATATGTTTACTAATAAAAACAAATAAAAATGATTCTGAAGCACAGCTTTGGGGAATATCTGAATTTCAAACAATTTTTCATCACTGGAAAAAGAAATTCTGTTTTGATAGAGAAAAATACATCTGTTTGGATGAAAAGTTATGGTGAATTAGAACCTTTCAGATGACACCCTGTTTTCACTCTGTACGATCAGATGTTACTGTGGTAGTGCTTTGTGGCTTTCAGTTGAACTATTTGTCCAGTCTTATTGCATTTTGCCTTCAAAGGATATTTTTTTTCAAATTTAAAGAACGTCACTCCACATGAATGTGTGTGCATGTATGTGCATGTGTGCGCACTCATAAGACCAACATGGACTTGAAGTATGTCTTGGTTATTCATGAACAAATGTGAATCAGATTTTGAGCTGTTTGTCAGATACTATTGGGAAGCTTACTACCGATTAATTAATAAATACTGGTGGATTTTCAAAGTAAATGCTGCACACACCATGTAATGGTGTAACAGGTGAAGGTTGACCCATAACTCTTGAGGTCATAAGGGAGTGGGGTGGTATAGACTTCAGTTTTTCTTGAAGCCAGCATTGTGAGGGCACTGCCCATCTCCTCTCCCTCATTGCTTCACCTTCCTCAACTGTGATGGTCAGGTTCCCATTCACAGATAAATGGATTGAATCTTCTCACAGTTCTGTTGGAAGGCAAGAGCTCTAACTCCATGCGAAACAGGCTCTAGTTTCAGTTTCAATTTCACTTTCTCAAGATCATGTCTCCGCACTCAGAATGAATTCACACGCACTATCGTCACAGGTGCCATGTGATGGAGAAAATCCAGAATGGCCACGGCACAAGCCTTATACCTGCACATAAACCCAAGAGCTGGCAGAGTCCAAAGACCCTACCTAGATAGTTCCATGACCATGAGACCGTAGAGGTGCTAGGTGGCAGAGACCTCCAACTTTTCCCAGGACCAGCACCATGAGGGCAGCGCCCATCCCCTCTCTCATCAAATTCATATTCACATTTTTTACCAAGACTTCAGAAAGGCAAGAAGGCTAATTAGTCTTCAAGGTGTGAAATCAACCTGTCTGTCAAATGTTTTACTCCAAGGTAGCCAGGGAATGCTCTGCTCTTCACGATTTTCAACTGCCTTGGGATCTTTAGCGTGCACAGCCAGAAGGCACATAGGTCCAACTTAAAACAGATGTGGAATGATGTTACACTCATGACGGAGTACAAAATGAGATAAGCTTTACCACCTTCTCTTTCTCTGTCTGTCTGTCTGTCTGTCTTTTTCTCTCTCTCGTCTGTTTTTATGTTATGTGATTGACCACCTTCTCTTTCTCTCTCTGACTGCCTGTCTTTCTCTCTTTCCCTCTCACTCTGTCTGTGTTTATGTCTTGTGGTTGACTACCTCCTCTTTCTCTGTTTGTTCATCTGTCTTTTTCTCTCACTCTGTTATTATGTCTTGTGATTGACCACCTTCTCTTTCTCTGTCTTTTTCTCTCTCTCTCACTGTCTCTCTCTGTGTATTTGTGTCTTGCGATTGACCACTTTCTCTTTGTCTGTCTCTCTGTCTTTTTTCTCACTCTCTTTGTTTTTATGTCTTGTGATTGACCACCTTCTCTTTCTCTGTCTTTTTCTCTCTCTCTCACTGTCTCTCTCTGTGTATTTGTGTCTTGCGATTGACCACTTCTCTTTCTCTGTCTGTCTCTCTGTCTTTTTTCTCACTCTCTTTGTTTTTATGTCTTGTGATTGACCACCTTCTCTTTCTCTGTCTTTTTCTCTCTCTCTCACTTGTCTCTCTCTGTGTATTTGTGTCTTGCGATTGACCACTTTATCTTTCTCTGTCTGTCTCTCTGTCTTTTTTCTCACTCTCTTTTTTTTTATGTCTTGTGATTGACCACCTTCTCTTTCTCTGTTCGTCTGTCTTTTTCTTTCGCAATCTCTCTTTTTTATGTCTTGTCTTTTCACTGATCTGTCAGCAAATATCTGTGAAGTGAGAAATACTGAGGTGTAATGTCTCATCCATGCAATATTTTTGTCAAATTACACTATATAATATTACTGAATGAAATATCAAAAATAGAGGCAACACAAAATGAGGCTTTGTTCATGCATGTTTAATACATGAATACAGACACCAATTTTACTGTTCTGTTATTGATTGTTTTTACACCAAACACGCACGTTGACAAACATACGACTGTCACGGAATCCGTATGTCGTGGTTTTAAATGTGTCATGCATACATGGAGATACCGACATGAAAATCACCACACACAAGTGCGCGCGCTCGCATACACATACACACACACAACACACACATGAATCCCGAATACACACACACACACACACACACACACACATGAATCCCGAATACACACACATACAAACACACACACACATGAATCCGAATACACACACACACACACACACACACACACAACTTACACACACACACACACACACACACACACACACACACACTTTATACTACTATCACATGAATACCTCATCCTTTTCCAAATAAATAAGGACTACAGTATTAACACAGAGAACTGAATCATTTACTTTCAGTCTGCTGCATGTTTTCTTCATAAAAAGTTTGTTTGCTTCCACACAATAATGAACATAAATGTGGATTTACACCAGTCTTCTACTCAGTCATATTGTACAGAAAAGCAAGCAATCCTTCGCACAGTCAATGCAAAATGAATGTTGATACACAGGCTTGGAATGGGTATAAAAAGAACATCATCATTACTGATCATCAGTGGTCACTTCGCAAACAGGAATGACAAAAATATTAGCAACATTAAATCGTTGTCACCTACGGCATTCCTGTTGTCGCTTGGGAACTTTTGAGCAAATGTGTTATTGATCTTGTTTTACAAACTGCAAAGCATTTACTATGATGTCCTTTGGGTCATTTTCTTGGAGTTTTTCCTTAATAAGTTATTATTTCAAATATCTTTTTGTCTTGTTCTCTGCTCGGCTGGTTGTATTAAACATGCGTTCGGATTCTTTTTTCGTGTTTTTTTCTGGTTCTTGTTCTTTGTCATCATGTTTTGTTTTGCTGTTGTTTCTATTTGTTTTAAATCAACGTTTTTTTGTTTTTGTTTTTGTTTTTGTTTTTTTAAAAAAGTGGATTGATTGGGGTGGGGGTGGGAGGTGAGGTTGGAAAAGTCTAAAAGCATCCATGGGAATATAGCCTACATTAATAGAAGTAATAATAATTACAATATTTATATAGCGCAAAATCTTGACAAAATCAAATCTAAGCGCTGAAGCAGACACACACGCAGGCACGCACGCTCGCACACACACGCACGCACACATACAGACCACACACACACACACCACACACCCACACACACGCATGGCTATAAATGGGGAGAAAGAATAAAAGCAATAAAAGCAAGAATAAAAGCAATGGAAAATTATAGAGAGCATAGCATATACAATTATATATTATAACCATGTGATTCCCTCCGAGCGGAGACAGGCTGCAGAGGGGAGGGTTGAGTGAGGTTAGGATTTTATGCAGGAGAGAAAAGGTGAGTTTTGAGAGCGGACTTGAAGGAGACAAAAGTAGGTTGCTGACGGACTGAGAGAGGAAGTTTGTTCCAGGAGAGTGGACCAGAAACAGAGAAGGCTCGTGGACCATAGGTATTGAGCTTAGTGCGTGGAAAGCGAAGTAACAAAAAAGAGCGACTGAGGAGAATGAGATTGCTGCAGGGGACAAGGAATTAACAGTGTAATCAGCAAGCTGAAGAAACATCCTTCATACACTGATCAAAACAACAAACACTGATCTTGGAAGTGTCACACACCTGAGCAAAATCAGTGACTGGAAAACACTGTCAAGCTTTGAATTGAATCTTATTTCGGGCACCAGTTACGATGACCTTGTATATCACATTTACATTGTCCTTTAAAAGAAAAACACTAAAAAAAAAACAACAACTAAAAACAACAAAAAGTCTGTTCTTCTAACATTTTCTGTATTGTGCAGCACACACATTGTGCCAAACAGTGACAACTAGATGACTTTTCATTGTTTTCTATCAGATTAGTAAATACTTTTAAAACAATTCTTTTCAAAGCAATTATGCAAAATAGCATGATTTGATAATTAATCAAGTGTGATTTACCCATCCGTTTTTTGCTTGTTTGTTTGTTTGTTTTTTGTTTTTGTTTTTGTAGTGCATAGAGAACAACAACGAGACAAAACAAAGAAACGAAAACTGAAACAGACAACAATAACAAAATCACACACACACACACACACACACACACACACACACACACACACACACACACACACACACACCACACAGCACACACACGCACACACACACACACACACACACACAACACACACACACACACACACACACACACACACACGGAGGCATGCACACACACACACATCACACACAAACAAACACATACACACACATACAAACACATGCACAAACACACAGACACACACACACACACACACACACACACACACACACACACATTTTCTTTACATACGCAGATAAAAATTTTCAAAGATCCACCAATAATTGAAAAAAAAAAAAAGGACATAGGAGACCAAAGAAGGATGGTAAGGGTTGAGCAGACTGAGAAAACTAGCTTTGGGCAACAATTACAACATGCACACAAATAAGGAAACAAATATGTTTTGCATAGATGGGACACGAGGAAAAGAGTGAAGGTAACATTTTCAGCAATTCCCTTTATAGCTTTTAACCAAGTGTTTGTTTCAACCTCTTTTGTGTGTGGTTATAGACATGTCAGACTTTGTTGTGTTTGTTGAATATGTATCGTTATCTCAGTTTATTGCATGATACAATGTCCACTCAGATAAAAAAACATTTTTCAAACACTTTACCAACATCTCTTCCATTTTCAATGCTATTACGAGTCATTTACGAAAAGACAGTTCCTCACATGTGTAAAACAAACACATGTGCACAGGTAAGCATGCACGCATTCACACACACACACACACACACACACACACACACACACACACACACACACACACACACACACACACTAGAGCAGCAGCAATAGCAGCAACAGCAACAACAACAACAACAACAACCACAACCACAACAACGACAAAAATGACAAGAAGAAGAAGAAGAAGAATGACATCAATAGTAGCAAAAGAAGAAATTAAATACAAAATACAAACACAGCCCTTACTGTCAATGGGCATGCAAGCTGTTGCTGATGTACTTATTACTCTTTTTTGTAATATATTAAAATCATTTCCTTGATTCAAACAGCCTTTTTTAACATGGCATGACGTTATGTTTATGACTGAGGCACAACATCCGTCTACATGTGAAAAAATGTAACAACACATGTTCATCAATTACACCAAGCAGTTATACAAAATGGCATAATATTACAATTAATCAAGTATGATTTACCCATCTGGTTTCTTTTTTGTTTTTATTCAGAGAAAAATTCCCAAAGCAATATCAAGAACATGTTTATATATAAATAAATAAACAAATGCACGTACACATGCACACACATACATACATACATACATATATATATATATATATATATAATATATATATATATATATATATATATATATATATATATATATACAGTCATGTAAATACATATAAATATAACACACACACTCGAGCATACACACACAGATACATATACATGCACACATACAACATATATGTGCACACACATGTGCGCTCAAACACAGAGATAAGACACACACACACACACACACACACACATACACACACACACACACAAACACACACACACACACAGAGAAATAAGACACACACATTAATACACTTACACTTACACACACACACACACACACACACACACACACACACACACACACACACACACACACACACAGAGCTACAAACAGACAATATATGATTTTCTTTATATTTCTACAACTACTGCAATACACATATATTACATTCTGCTACCACTACTACATTTGTAGACCATACTTCCTGACTAAAGTCAACACATAAGGCACATTTAAGGACGCAGCTCAATGTGCTGTTAATACTGCTCAATAATCTAAGGAGGTATCATCATTATGTGTAACAAAAGATATATGGTTTGGTGAAAATAAGAACCAGAAAAAAACATGAAATAGAATCAGAACACATATTTAATACAACCAGACAAGACAGGCGCAAATTTTCGGCCTTGTCAAGTGTAAACATCAGATCACAAACATCAAATACAAAAATTAGGAAAAAAAAAAAAGACTAAAACTTCCCTGCTGCTTCATCCAGTGTGAGAAAAGGACTAAAATCATTTAACGTAACCAAATAATCCTTTTCTCCCATAAGATGAAGCAGCAGGGAAGTTTCAGTCTTTTTCTCCCAGTTTTTGTATTTGATGTTTGTACATTTGTGACTTTACGTTTACACTTGACATAAGCCAGTTGGCCAAACATTTGAGCCTGTCTTGCCTGGTTGTATTAAATATGCATTCTGACTCTATTTTCATGTTTATTTCTCGTTCCTGTTTGGTGGAACACAGTCGGTTGCCCTTGTTTTGGATTGGTGAAAATAGCTTGACTGTTCATTCAGATGCACAGTATTCCTGTTTAAGCTTTCTTGAAGAGGGTGCCACAACCTCACCTCCTTTCTCATGAAATAAAGATGCAGAATCACCATGGCAGATAATAAGTATCATATCAAAAAAGAGCAACAACAAAAAAGGTAAATTTAACCCTTTGACTCTCGCACCCTGTCCACCAACTGCAAAAACTTAACCCTTTGATTTCCTCACCCTATCCATCAGCTCCCTGAAAGAAGCTAGTGGATAGGGTGAGGGAATCAAAGGGTTTTTTGCTTTGCTAGCATGGTTGACAATGCAGGGTGCTGGTGGACAGGGTACGGGAGTCAA
>JAPXFY010000025.1:55897293-55904793 GCA_030674185.1 Monoplex corrugatus
CACACACACACACACACACACACACACACATACACACACAACACACACCACACACACACACACACAACACACACAACACACACACACACACACACAACACACACACACACACACCACACACACACACACACACACACACACACACACAACACACACACACACACACACACACACACACACACACACCACACACAACACATACACAACACACACACACACACACACACACACACACACACACACACACACACACACACACACACACACACACACACACACACACACACACACACACACACACACAAATCTGACATCTCAGATCCATGGAAGCAAAATTATTTTGTGTCTTTGGAACTGAGCTGTTTCCACTGGAAGAAATACAAGATGATCAAGTCACCCAACAATCTCTCTCACTGTACACAAATAACCTGACAGAAAATCCAGATTCTGTTGGTCACTGTGACCCTGAGTAAGCTTCCATTAAATTAAAAACTGATGTTTTTCGAAGAGCAATGGTAGACTGTCATAAGAGTGAAATCAGATTTTAAAAATTAAAACAAAAATTTTTTTTGGATCATCACACTCAGGGACTTTGTGCTAACCTTTTTTTTTGTCCCATTTTCTATGCCATCTTAGTGGGCACAGAAGCCGGCACAGTTTAAAAAGAGTTTTTTTTTACAATGCGATGATGATGATGTAGATGAAGATGACAATCATGATGCTATGGAGTTCCATCTAGGATTGAGACTGCGTGACAGGGTTGTACTCTATGCTTACTATCCTAATATATCCTGGTGTCAACCAGGCCCGAGAGATACAGACACCTGTGGTGGTGGTCAGAAGATCTGAGCAACACCCTCAATGATGCATCCGTGAAGTGGATGAGACTCGACTGTGTGATCCCAGTCTTCCCAATGAGCCCATAGCATGCCCAACTCTGGGTAGGAGACAGTCAGAGCCGAAAAATCCCACAATGGTATAGTTTTGAAGGGAATGTTGGGGATTTCAACTCACAGCCTTCCAGTCGATAGTCTGTTGAGTTAACCACTACACCACGGCGACTGGTTATGAAATCAGACTTTAAATATTATCTGAAGTTCTTGAGGAAGTGCTGCTAACACACATTTCACAAAAAGTGCTAATTTCAAGAACTTTTTTTGTTTGTCTGTGTGACCTTGACACTGACACCTTGTCATCCAACCTTGTGCATTTGCACCTTGACCAAAATTTGGTAAAGACGCATCAAGAAACACACAAGACAGTCTTGCTGACCCAATTTGATCACAGACAGCCACACACAGACACATACACATATCCAACCTGGGTTTTATAGAATAAGAAGGAAAAACTGATGAAACAATACAAACCAAATGTATAGATTACGTGAAACAAGCTGATATGAAGATAAAGGGAATGTCATATCATTTGGTGTCATAAAAAGGTACTGAGCAAATTTTTCTGAAAGAAAACAAACAAATCAACAAATAAACAAAAGATCAAAATCAACAAGATGAAGAAACACTGTATAAGAAGTAGTAATCCAAGATGGCAATCGTTTTCAATGACCACCGTAAGAACAGTGGAAAAGGAGTTTGGGATGTAACGGTTTTGATATTCCTGGTGTCTTTTATACTTAATCTTTGAAAAGGAATGGTAAATACTTAGACAAAAAACAACAACAAATAAACTGTTCACAAAGAGGTAGTTATGATGATAAAAAGTTCGCATATGTCTCAAGCTGTGAGGTTCAGCTGCAGTAAACCTTGAAAAAATACCTCTGCTTTTCACATTTTCTTATCCTAGTTTTTCACTATCATTACCAATACTGTCATCATCATCTTACCAACAACTATTTCAAATGATAACATAAAAATGATGATCTTACTTGGCTAGCATTCTTCCATTACCAAAGAAAATAATCATTCAAACATTTTCTTTGTAGTTTGAACTTCCTCTGGCATATACACGTGAGTGCTTCTATAGGTGCACACACTCACTCACACACACACACACATGCACACACACACACAGACACACAAACACAGACATACACACACACACACTAATACACAACACACACAACACATACACACACACACACACAACACACACACACACACACACACACACACACACACACACACACACACACACAACACACACACACACACACACACAAACAACACAGCTCCTGATGATCTGAATCACTGCTCCTACCATTCTCCTAATGCTCTCCCTGATGTATCCCCCCCCCCCCTCCACTCACGCACCATCCCCATCTAGTTTCATTCTGTCTTTATATACATATTTTAAAAAAATGACCAATACTGAGATAAGCACCTGATAAAGGGATACAATATTAATACCAAGGCAGCACAGTAGAATAAATGCTGCCTACACAAATCAAATTGTTCCATGGTAACAGCCAATAACTCTGCTAGCAAAATAAGATGTCATGACAATGCTCATCTCTGTTTCAAAAATGATGTTTCAGTTTATGATGTTCCTGAGGATTTCACAGCAAAACTAAGATGTCCTCGCCATTCCCTCCTTGCAACCATCAATTTCTTAGTGCCTTCGATAAAAGAAATGGTGCTTGAAGAATGCATATTAACATTTCTACAATATCCAAAAATTTCATCTGTACAGATCAGATGCAAAATTTAACTGTTATATATGTATAGAGACATGTTCCACTCTTGATGGCTTGTCTCTCAAGATGAACCCTAGTTGAACAACACTCTTTCTAGTCTTTGTCATTTACTTTTTCATGAACCAAAAACAAAAAATGATGAAAAAAAAAAATATTTGACTTAAACTTGATTCTAAGTGTATTACACCCAAATTTGTCAAAAAAGATCAAGTGTATAATGTATTCTATGTAATACCCTCAAAACGTATTGTGGATAACTGAATTAAAAACAATTGAACAGAAACTTTATTTTCTACAATTTTTTTTTCCAAATCCCATTATTACTGTATGCATGGAGATTTACAACTATAAAAATGTACAGTCTACATGTTTACAGAAATTATCCACATACATTGTGTATAATATGTACCTTTACAAACATGTACCAAGTTAATACTGCTATTGAAGAGATCATGAATCAGGCCTAACATTCTATGCAAGTCAGTCTTGGAGTCTTGAGTCCAGTTTTGAGTCTCCAGTGTAACAGTCTGTTCAAAACTGTCATTGTTGTTGTTGAACAGGTTGAGATTAACACTTAGACTCCAGCATCCAGCATTGTCAACCATGCTAGCATAGCAAAAACTTAAACCTTTTGACTCCCACACCCTGTCCACCAGCTTCCTGCAGGAAGCTGGTGGACAGGATGAGGGAATCAAAGGGTTAAGTTTTGCAGTTGGTGGATAGGGTGTGGGAGTCAAAGGGTCAAACCGCCCCAAAATTTACCACCTACACATGTCCCTAAATTTCATTTTTACTGATGACATGAAGATTTTATCAATTACACGATTCCAAAACTGACTATTGTCTAAATCATCCACTCTTCGTGGAGCAGGATTTGTGGTTTTTGATTGATGATTGATTGATTGATTGATTGATTGATTGATTTTTTAAATGTTTGATCAGTCGTAATGATTGTGATGTCACATTAGTCCAAACATCTCAATTTTACATTTCCTCCATTGTAACAAACTGTCAAAGAATTATTAATTCAAGATGGCTGATAGCTGCAGCCCATGATTACAAATAAAAAGAAAAAAAAAGAAAAAGCACATTCTTTCATTACAACAATAAATTACAACATGTGGTATATTTTGTCAGTTTGGAAAGAACTGTTGGATCACAAAGCAGAGTCCACAGCTCAAAACGATACCTGAATGTGGTAATGTTTTCAGTTGATGTTGTTGAGCAGAGAAAGACAAGGTCTCGAATGAATGCTGATGATGGAAGGCCTCAAATGGAGTTAAAAAGTCTCCAGCACCGATGGTTCTTTCACTCTTTTGAGCAGTTCCATGCGACTCCGCTCCCACCATCTTGACATTTTCAAAGGAGGAGTAACTCTCAGTCATCCTGTACTCACAGCATCACTCTCCAAGATGGACAACAACCAACCACCCCTCAGGAAGATCCGAACACATCCCTCAAGCTACAGACAATGCCAGAAGTCAAGGTGATGTTCCGATGGGCTCCCCATACCTGATCTTTTGGCCTTCCTGGATTTTGAACTCAAAGTCCTTGGGGGCCTCAAAGATGAGGACCAGTGTGGAGCCCAGGTTAAACTCCCCAAACATGGAGCCTTTGGTCACGGCGATCACGGAGGAGAAGGTTTTGTCAAAGTAAGTCCCATCTTGGTGTTTGTGGTAGGTGTTTGTTTCAAGTTCCTGGAAAATCACAAATAATTTTTAGAAGAAAAAAAAACAAAAAACCCAAAACAAGCAGAAAAAGTTTGATGACTGCAAATGGTGCAAATTTGCTGAAAGCTTACGATACAACTGGAAAACAAGATTAAATAACATAATCATGATAAAAATAGTAATACCAATAAAAATAAGATAACATAGTAGTAGTAGTATATAATGTATGTAGCAAGGAATAATGATGAGAATGGCACTATAATGTGATGTATAACTTCTATACATCTTCATTGCATTAACAAACATATACATCTTACACAACACAACACAACACAACAAACAACACACAACACACACACAACACACACACACACAATACAACACACAACCACACAAACACCACACACACACACACAACACACACACACACACACAAAAAAACACACATACCCAGATCTTCTTTGCATGCACACACACATACACAAACAACTAACACACACACACCATCAACACACACACTCATTATAACAACACACTATAACACACACACACACACACACACACCACACACACACACATACACACACACACACACACACACACACACACACACACACACACACACACACACACTATACACACACACACACACACACACACACAACACACACACAACACACACACACTAAACACACACACACACACACACACAACACACACACACACCACACACACACATCACACACACACACACACACACACACACAACACACACACCCCACACACAACACACTACACACACACACACACACACACACACAAACACACATACACACACACACACACACACAAAACACCACACACACATACACATACACACACACACACACACACATACACACCTCATCACAGTAGATTTTGATGGATCCTACGTTAGTGGCCCCAACAGCGCACATAGAGAAAAACCCGTGCTGCCACCTTCCAGTGTAGACCGCTCGTTCATTGAAGTTGAACAGACCCTGGATCCAGCGTGCCATGCCTGGGTTGACACTCAGCAGCTCCCCTTCATGAGACAATAACAAAAACTTTATACAAAGACAAAAAAAGAGACAGTCTCGATGGAGGCAGACACAAGACGATCATTCATAAGGAAGATAAGGAAAAGACAGGCAACATTTATAGGCCATTTTATGAGGAAAGGGGAATTAGAGCACCTGGTCACAACAAGAAAGTTGGAGGGTAAGAGAACACCACGTAGACCCAGGGAGAAAATATTGGACGGACTTGCAGAGTGGATGAGGACAGAGAGGGTGGAAGCTGTGCTTGCGGTGACAAGGGATAGATGCATATGGAGGGCCATGATCGCCAAAGCCACGCAGCAGGGCACATGATTATGATAACTATACAAAAAGGTGATCTCAAAATTTTGATGTCACAGGTGAGTGATGTGGCAGAGATCTCATCTCCTTTTTCTCAGGGCCAGTCTCATCTCCTTTTTCTCAGGGCACCAGTCTCATCTCCTTTTTCTCAGGGCCAGAATAATGAGGGTGCATGATGCTTGCTCATCTCACCTCCCTCGATGCTTTGCCTTCCCCAACCCTGAATACTTGGGTGAACTGGACACTGTATGCACGAAGTTTTCTCAAACAAAGACTGAAACCTGTGCAATCAGACTGGAAGGCGTAAACTCTTCGTCTGTACTACTAACCAGGTCTCTGTTTGAAAGACTACAATAGAAGGGGGAGAATACATATCCTCAACCCTGCCATGAGACGGAAAATGGTGTTGTCTCCCTTATACAGGTAAGCTAAGAATAACCCACCAGAAAGACAAAGGAAAGCAACAAACGAAACAAAACAAAAACAAACAAAAAACAAAAAACAAAAACGAACAAAAACAAACCCACAAACAAACAAATAAGCAGACTTTTTAAGCTACAGAAGTACATTTTCCGTCTGAGATAACATGAACAAAATAAACGGCTATGACTAGAGAGTTTGACTGATTGATTTGACCAAAGAAATAAGAGGGAAGCAGGGAGAATTTTTATAATATAATCAAAGGACACAACTCTTGAGAATTATCTCCCATGTTGTATAGAACTTCTCAAATCTAACACAGCTTACGCTACCCATTCAGCTAGCATAGAAGCAGATACAAAGTACAAAAACAGCAAGCTCAGAACACTCCTCAAAAAAGGAGCGCCCAAGCCTACTTTTATACTCTGCAACTACCCTGATTTGGTTCAGTTTTTTTTGTTGGTACCCACCTCAGGTGATATGGCCGACGGGGATAACCATCCCAAGGAAGAAGGGGAAAGAGGGCTTATCTAATCCTATACTGACACCACCAGAACAACATTGATCTTAAGATGGGACAGTGAAAAGGTCAGTTTTACTGTAACGCACCCCGGGAATTGAACCCACAACCATTACCATGTGAATCCGAACCTCAACCAACTGAGCTACTGAGGCCCGCTTTGACTAGAGAGGCAACAGTGTGAAGGTTAGAAACAATGCAGGGGGTAGTTAGTCCCTGAGTGACATGTGTCCGTCCACCCACCTTAACCCTTTGCCACCTGCACCCTATCTACCAACTGCAAAAACTTAACCCTTTGACTCCCTCACCCTATCCACCAGCTTCCTGAGTCAAAGGGTTAAGTTTTTGCTCTTCCAGCATGGCTGACAAAGAAGGATGCTGTTGGGCAGGCTGTAGGAGTCAAAGGGTTAAACAAACTCTAAACTGAAGTGTCTGGAAGAATGGTACCAGTGGTAGTCTCTCTCTCTCTTCTCTCTCTGTGTCTGTCTGTCTCTGTCTGTCTCTCTGTCTGTCTCTGTCTGTCTGTCTCTCACACACACACATGCCCGTGCACATGCACATACACATACACACATACATACACATATACCGGTACACTCACGCACACACACACATTGTCTAATATTATTCATAGTTAAATCAAAACAGCGAACGAACACACACACACATAAATCAAAAGAGCGAACGAACACACACACACACACACACACACACACACACACACACACACACACACACACATACACACACACTCACACAAATACACACACACACACAAACACATACACACACAACACACACACACACAGCACACACACGCAAACACACACAAACACACACACACACGCACGCACACAC
>JAPXFY010000025.1:55917293-55919793 GCA_030674185.1 Monoplex corrugatus
CATTTTTATATATTGACTGGTTTGTATTATTAGACAAAGTCTATAATATTAGGTCAAAACACATTTATGTTTAGCAAGTGATTGTTCAAAGTTTTGAGACATTAAAACACACTGACACTTAGCAAATGATTGTTAAATGTTTTGAGACATTTTATGAAGGTTAAGGTTCCGATGTCTAGGTGAAATTGCTGTGATACACATGGACATATTTTATCACGTTTTCCCCCTCATTGCGGTTTGTTTTTTTTCATATTCAAATAAACATATCTTTGGGATCAATACTTTATACCAATTAAACTATGAAAACTGAAGTTACAAACTACAAACACTGTAGATGCTTATCACACTACACTACAAAGTTTGTAGATACTAATCACATTACACTACAAAGACTGTAGATATTAATCACATTACACTACAAAGTCTGTAGATACTAATCACATTAAACTACAAAGACTGTAGATATTAATCACATTTAACTACAAAGTCCGTAGATACTAACCACATTACACTACAAAGTCTGTAGATGCTTATCACATTAAACTACAAAGACTGTAGATACTAATCACATTACACATTTAAGTTTGAAGATATTTATCACATTAAACTACAAAGTCTGTAGGTACTATTCACATTAAACTACAAAGTCTGTAGATACTTATCACATTACACTACAAAGTCTGTAGATACTAATCACATTACCCTACAAAGACTGTAGATATTTATCACATTACACTACAAAGTCTGTAGATACTAATCACATTACCTACAAAGACTGTAGATATTTATCACATTACACTACAAAGTCTGTAGGTACTATTCACATTAAACTACAAAGTCTGTAGATATTTATCACATTACACTACAAAGTCTGTAGATACTAATCACATTACACTACAAAGACTGTAGATACTAATCACATTACCCTACAAAGTTTGTAGATGCTTATCACATTACACTACAAAGTCTGTAGATATTTATCACATTACACTACAAAGACTGTAGATACTAATCACATTACACTACAAAGACTGTAGATACTAATCACATTACACTACAAAGACTGTAGATACTAATCACATTAAACTACAAAGACTGTAGATACTATCACGTTACACTACAGAGACTGTAGATACTAATCACATTACACTACAAAGTTTGTAGATGCTTATCACATTAAACTACAAAGACTGTAAATACTAATCACATTACACTACAAAGACTGTAGATACTAATCACATTACCCTACAAAGTCTGTAGATACTAATCACATTAAACTACAAAGTCTGTAGATACTTATCACATTACACTACAAAGACTGTAGATATTAATCACATTACACTACAAAGATTGTAGATACTAATCACATTACACTACAAAGTCTGTAGATACTAATCACATTACACTACAAAGACTGTAGATACTAATCACATTACACTACAAAGTCTGTAGATACTAATCACATTACACTACAAAGTCTGTAGATACTAATCACATTACACTACAAAGTCTGTAGATACTAATCACATTACACTACAAAGTCTGTAGATATTAATCACATTACACTACAAAGTCTGTAGATACTTATCACATTACACTACAAAGTCTGTAGATACTAATCACATTACACTACAAAGTCTGCAGATACTAATCACATTACACTACAAAGTCTGTAGATATTAATCACATTACACTACAAAGTCTGTAGATACTTATCACATTACACTACAAAGTCTGTAGATATTAATCACATTACACTACAAAGTCTGTAGATATTAATCACATTCAAACTACACAGTCTGTAGATACTAATCACATTAAACTACAAAGTCTGTAGATACTAATCACATTAAACTACAAAGTCTGTAGATGCTTATCACATTAAACTACAAAGTCTGTAGATACTAATCACATTAAACTACAAAGTCTGTAGATGCTTATCACATTAAACTACACAGTCTGTAGATGCTTATCACATTAAACTACAAAGTCTGTAGATGCTTATCACATTAAACTACAAAGTCTGTAGATGCTTATCACATTAAACTACAAAGTCTGTAGATGCTTATCACATTAAACTACAAAGTCTGTAGATGCTTATCACATTAAACTACAAAGTCTGTAGATGCTTATCACATTAAACTACAAAGTCTGTAGATGCTTATCACATTACACTACACAGTCTGTAGATGCTTATCACATTAAACTACAAAGACTGTAGATACTAATCACATTAAACTACAAAGACTGTAGATACTAATCACATTACACTACAAAGTCTGTAGATACTAATCACATTACACTACAAAGTTTGTAGATGCTTATCACATTAAACTACAAAGACTGTAGATGCTTATCACATTAAACTACAAAGACTGTAGATTCTAATCACATTACACTACACAGCCTGTTGATATTATCACATTACACTACAAAGACTGTAGATATTATCACATTATACTACAAAGTCTGTAGATATTATCACATTACACTACAAAGT
>JAPXFY010000025.1:55929793-55932293 GCA_030674185.1 Monoplex corrugatus
CAACTTTTTTTTTCACAGTACAGCGTTCTTTTTCATAGTACATTATTGTTCATAGTATGGTATCAACTTTTATGTTGCGGGATAGGACTGAACTCGACATATGACATGTTAACCCATTGACTCCCGAACCCTACTTAACACCAGCAAACACTGGTGGATAGGGTGAGGGAGTCAAAGGGTTAAGTCTTTGGTGAAGACACACAGCTTCCGATCTGAAATTCACGGGTTTGCACAGTTGCGAATCTCATTCAAGAAAACACTTTATTTGTGCGTACAGACAGACAGACAGACAGACAGACGGACCAATGGACGGACGGACAGACAGCTAGCCAGCCAGCCAGCCAGACAGACAGACAGACAGACAGACAGACATATACCTCGCTCCAGTTAATATAAAATAATTTGATTAACTTTAAAAAGGGAAGCTGAGAAAAACCTGTAGTTCAAGGATGTTTTTATATACACCACCATACTGTCAAACATACTCCGCTTTGCTGTAAACGCAATTGTCAAGATGTCGTACAGAAAGACATCGATATTTCTTTCGAGATATCAGTTTGAAAATAACAGTTATGTTCTTTGTCTTCAGTCAGAAATAGACACCAAGTCTTAACCTGTGTTTACAAATTGCCAGGAATAGTTCAGTCAGTCGATTTCCTTAAAAGTTGTCCGAAGTAAAAACTGCAGTTTGAGTTCTCCAGCTATTTCAAGTGTCGGAATGACAGGAATAGATTTGTAACAACTATATGACACTGGAAGCATTTCAGGCCACCAATTAGAAATGAACAATTATTCCGTTCTCTAATTTAACCCTTTGACTCCCGCGCCCTATCCATCAAACGCAGAAACTTAACCCTTTGACTCCTTCACCTTATCCACCGGCTTCCTGCAGGAAAATGGTGGATAGGTTGAGGGAGTCAAAGGGTTAAGCTTTTGCTTTGCTAACATGGTCGACAATGCAAGATGCTGGTGGACAGGGTGTGGAATCAAAGGGTTAAAAAGGTTACAAGAACGCCCTCAAAAGACCAATTCTCCACGAGCCATTTGGACAGATGTCTATGATAATCACTGAAGGTGAAGACAAAGTCTAACTGAAAGCACAGTATTCATACAGCGTGGAGATCAGTGACAGCGACTGTGCAAGTACATCTTCCACCCTCTCTGTCCTCAATCACTCTGCAAGTGCATTCAATATTTTCTCCCTGGATCTACCTGGTGCTATTTTCCCCTCCAGCTTTCCTGTTGTGACCAGGTGCTCTAATTTCTCTTGCCTCATAAAATGTCCAATAAAGTTGATTTTATATATATATATATGTCTAATGTCAGGTCGGATAGATGTATCCGCTACTGGTAACCTGGAACCCAGTACTACCTGTCACAGGGTCGAATTGCTGGCGACTAAACCAGCATCCCCACCAGTCCTCTCAGGAGGATGGTGAGGAGGGTGGCTAGAAACCCTGGTGGAAATAAATTAGATCCATCAAAGGGCGCCAGCTCTGGAGAGCTACCCGCGGCCATCTAGCTAAGGGAGTAAACCCTGACAGTAAATCCGGTGTGGGGCCCCTAAGGCGGTTGGATGGCAAACTTTGTCACTTTCCGGCAGCTCCTGCGGCCGCGTTGGCACCAAAACGTAACAGCCCTGCTGTTCCTTTGGATATGTCAGCGAGGTGGAGAGGGGGGACAAGTTGCATGGGCAACAGCCTGTCTTCCATATTACACTGCCCAGGCTTACATCCGTCCATTCATCCACAAACACTCTGCACCTACGACCTGGAGAGGACACTCCAGCCTCGCTACTAACACTAGTGTCGGCACAACACGGGAAGCAACAGATACCGGTGATAAGTCATTGCTCAACTGGCGTAGAGCTGACGCCAGGGGTTGCTTTTGACGGTGGGAGAGATCTTCGTGTCTTACTGGACAGCTACCGCCCACCTAAGCTGGGCAGCCCCCAGCCAGTTAGGTGCTGTCCCGCCACGACCTGCCTTCTTCATTGGGTGCATGAAGATTAGGAGAAAATCTGACAAGCAGGTCGTTAATTACCGCACCAAACAAAAAGAAAAATTCAAATTCAAGAAACGGATCAGGAAAAGGATCAGCAGTGAAACTGGGCTGTTGGAATGTCCGAACAATGATGCCTGGGCTCTCCCAAGATCTGCAAGACATCAGCGACGCCAGAAAAACCGCCGTCATAAACAGCGAACTAAAGAGGCTCAATGTGGACATTGCCATTCTGCAGGAAACACGGCTGGCTGACTCAGGAACACTAAAGGAAAGGGACTACACCTTCTTCTGGCAAGGAAAGAGTTCTGATGCCCCAAGAGAGCACGGAGTAGGCTTTGCAGTAAGGAACAGCCTGCTGAACATGATTGAACCAGGCAGCGGCGGTTCAGAACGATTCTTGACTCTCCGCCTCAGCACCACCGAAGGCTATGTCACTCTCATCAGCGTTTATGCCCCAACTCTGTCCGCCTCTCCAGACACCAAGGATGAGTTCTAC
>JAPXFY010000025.1:55939793-55942293 GCA_030674185.1 Monoplex corrugatus
TGTTTTGTTGAATACGCGCTTACATTGGTTTTCTTGTTCTTCTGGTTCCTCTAAGCGTCTGTCAGATAATCCCGGCAGAATTGGGTGGAGCGCATATGAAACTCACTGGCTGCCATGATTGCCTCTTGAATTCAAAGCTCCGCCACACAGTGGGGTTGACATGTACTTACTTTCAGTTTCAGTTTCAGTTTCTCAAGATGACGTCTCTGCGCTCGGGATGAATTCCATATGCACTAACGTCACAGGTGCCATGTGATGGAGAAGATCCAGAATGATCACGGCACAAGCCTTAAGCCTGCACATAAACCCATGAGCTGGCCAGGTCCTGAGGTCTTACCTAGATAGTTCCATAACCTTGGGGTCGTAGGGGAGTAAGGTGGCAGAGACCTCAACTTTTCCCGGGGCCAGCACCACGAGGGCGGCGCCCATCCCTCTCCTCGCTTCGAATTCATATTGATATTTACTTTTATTTTAAACCAATGTATTTACTTGCTTTACGTGTATGGCTGCCTCTGGCACTCGTTTCTGTGATGTGTGTAAGATTCTTGTGAAATCATCATCATCATCATCATCATCATCATCATCATCATCATCATCTATCATCACCACCACCACCACATCATCATCATCATCATCTCATCATCATCATCATCATCATCACCACCACCACACCACCATCATCATCATCATCATCACCACCACACCATCATCATCATCATCACCACCACCACCACCACCACCACACCACCACACATCATCATCATCATCATCATCATCATCACCACCACCATCATCATCATCATCATCATCATCATCATCACACCACCACCACACCACCACCACCATCATCATCATCATCAGTATCATTACTATTGTTATCATTATTATTATCATTGTCAGTATTTTTTTCATTTTAATTTTTTATTTTCATGATGATGATTCATTATTATTATTGATAATGATTATGATTAGTATTATTATTGTTGTTACTATAATCATCCATTAATACAGACCTGCAGCAGTTGCAGCATACCACGACGAGTGGTACGCATACCGCCCACTATGACTGCAATCAGGAAGGCGGAGTAGATCCATGTGGGCTGTAGCTGACTGCTCAGTCCACCCAACTGTCCACCCAACTGCCCGCTCAGCTGCTCGCCCAGCTGCTCATTCAGCTCCTCACACACCTGCTCGTTGCTCAGATAAGAGCTCAGCGTTGCTCCCGTCGACATGGTGGTTTGGGGCCGTGACGTAAGTCTACTGATCGACTTAATAGACGTGTTTTTCCCAGATAAAGTGGTAAAAAGACAACAACGAAATTCCGCTTCAAATTCCTCTAAGAAGACAAATAGTCCACCCTCTGGTTAAAATTTATGGCAAATTCAATCAGAAGACGCTAAGTTACAAACTATCTTGAATACAGGAAACAGTTTTCTGCAAAGCTGCCTGAAATTGTTGGAACTCTTCAAAAAGAAGGCTAGAAATCATAGCATATTGAAGTCCACTCGAAAACTGTTGCAACTGTTAATAATCATCCGCTCAAACATTGTCGACCTAAAAATGGATATCATCGATCTGTACAACTCTTAATAATTATCCACTCAAGCATTGTCGACTTCAGTATGGATATTATCGATCTGTGTATCAGTATACTTATAGTCCAATCCAGCAAGTCCTAAAGACCCTTTAAAATGGCGACAAGGGAAAGCACTTGCGAAACTACAGTAGAAGACGAGTCCTTCTTCAGCAGGTTGGAGTGGCGAGGTAAGGTCGATGCCGCAGACGACAGCTTGTTCACACACACAAGCAGTGTACACTGTGTGTAGGAGTGGAGTTCTCCACATTCACACACCTACCTCTCTGACATTTATACAAGTCACAACCATTGATTTGTCAACCCTTCGATAAGTTCCACGCAAGCACTGAACTTGGCAGTGACGGGGATCTTTTCTGCAGAAACTGTAGAACCACGGCTTGTTTTCTTCTGCTTTGAAGAATAATGGCACCTCAGAGAAAACTTGGGGAATGCTGGCGAAATATTTTTAACGCTCGTTTTAAAAAGTCTCACGGTTCACTTTTGACAATTGTGTTGGAAGTCTTTTGATCATCTTTGTAAGAAGTCTTTGATAAGTTTTTAAAGAAGTCTTCTGGTAACCTTTTGAAGAAGTCTCATGATAAACTTTTCAAACAAAATGGTTTGGAAGTTTAACTTAACGGCAATGAGAGAAACGGGAGGAGGGGGGGGGGGGGGGCAGTGAGGGAGAAGAGAATCGACAAAACTTGTATGCTGTTTGTGTAGTGAAGTGGCTGATGTAAGATGGAGGGAGACACCCAGGGTCTGGACTATATGTCAGTACCACGATCGAAATGTGATGTAAGTGTCAACAAAGCGGAGCGCTGTACTGGACTGTGTGTGGGCTTATTCCGTAGACAAGATTCCTCTCCAGCAGATCCTGCATACACCTGGGATTTCTGCAAAAGAAAAAAGAAGGACAGGCAT
>JAPXFY010000025.1:55944793-55949793 GCA_030674185.1 Monoplex corrugatus
CCCTCACTTCAACAAACATCAGCAGAACGACGTCGGGTTCACTAGGTGCAGACAAGGGCTGGGGTGGGAAGAGAACAGCTTGGACATTGGACTTCGGATAATGCTTAAGAGAAATTCATCGCACACGGACAAGCAGGGCTCCCACTGAGGAAAAGCAAAAATCCCTGAAAATCGGGGGGTGGGGGGGGGGGGGGGGTGGGAGGGGGGGGGGCGACTTGCCCACCTGGAACATTTTGAAAATTTACGTTTAAAATGGCGCAATCTGACACATATCTGAGCTTAATTTATAGTTTTTTATAGTTTTTTTTTCGCGGATTCTCACTCTCGGTTTTCGCGGAAATCCGCGAATTCGCGGAAAAGTGGGAGCCCTGGACAAGTCCATATCCGCTCTACCCAATCTGCCAGCAGTTAGCTAGCAGACTCCTCGAGCCTGCGCAAAATCCTTTGCGATGGCGAGGTCTTGGAAATGGAGGGAGAGAGGGGGCCGGGAGCAGAACTTGTGAAATATTGAAGACTACCAGGATGATTTGAGCATGATGAAGGGTGGCAAAGAGGACAACTTTTACTTTTATGGTACCAGCTGGGTGGACTGGAACACAGGACATGAGATCTTACATCCAAAACAAGTGCGACTGCCCGCGTTCAAGCAAACAGGACCCAGAAAACAAAACAAAACAAAAACGAAACAAAACAAAACAAAAAACTACACAAACGAAAATAGAATCAGAACGCGTATTTAATGTATATATGTGTTTTTTTTGCATATGTATATAATTGGATATGTGTATGTATGTATGTATGAATATGTATGTACATTTATGCATTATTCAACAGTAAGATACTTACATACCAAAAACTAGTCTTAGCTAGTGCATCATAGTTTTCACAGTTTTAGACCTGGACCCTCTTCAGGATAAAAACAATACTAATATGGCATGACCACTTTTCAAATTGCAGAATTCATCTCGCTTCCCCTCTGACATCATACCTATTTGCCTCCCCTCTCGCCATTTTCTTACCATTACTCACGAAGACATTTTGATTTCATGTTAGTCCTGTTCTCCCACTGGACGAAGCAGCAGGGAAATTATAGCCTTTTTCTCTTAATTTTTGTATTTGGTGTTTATTCGTTTGTGATCTTACGTTTACGCTTGACAAAGGTAATTGGCCGAAAATTTGTGCCTGTCTTGTCTGGTTGTATTAAATACGCGTTCTGATTCTATTTTCGTGGTTTTTTTGTTTGTTTGTTTTGTTTTTGTTTTTTTGGTTCATGAGATCTTCAGCGCATGGCTCTATCCAAAGGGCCGGCCAGCCTGCCCGTGTATGAAAACATGTGGCTCACCACGGGATCGAACCCACGGCCTCTGTGTTATCACCATGGCGCTCTAACCAACTGAACTAACGGATCACACACACACACACACACACACACACACACACACACACACACACACACACACACACACACACACTCACTCACTCACTCACTCACTCATTCACACACCCAAAAACAAAACAAATCCCCTGGAAATCCACACCACGAATATTAACCCTTTGACTCCCACGCCCTATTCACCAACTGCAAAAACTTAGCCCTTTAACTCCCTCACCCTATCCACCAACTTCATGCAAGAAGACAGAGAAAGAGAGAGAGAGAGAGAGAGAGAGAGAGAGAGAGAGAGTGAATGAGAGAGAAAGAAAGTGTGTGTGTGTGTGTGACGCGTGAAGCTGGTGGATAGGGTGAGACAGTCAAAGGGTTAAAATTTTGCTTTTGCTACTACGGTTGACAACGCACGATGCTGATGGACAGGGTGCGGGAGTTAAAGGGTTAAAAACGCCCCATTGTACTCAGTGCTCCACCCTCCTCAAGAACGCCAACAGTTTTACAGCTTTGCTTAGGTCACCCTGTCAAGCTAGGCACGGCTTTTAACCCTTTGACTCCCGCACCCTATCCACCAGCACTCTGCATTGCCAACCATGCTACCAAAGCAAAAACTTAACCCTTTGATTTCCTCACCCTTTCCACCAGCTTCCTGCATGAAGCTGGTGAAAGGGTGAGGAATCAAAGGGTTAAGTTTTTGCAGTTGGTAGATAGGATGCGGGAGCCAAAGGGTTAAAATGGTCCCCAATTGATTCCCCTGTGACCTCGATAGCTCAGGTAGATCAGCTTTGCTGCGGGCCCCAGTAGCTCAGTTGGTTTGAGCGTCGGATTCACATGCTAATGGTTGAGGGTTCGTATCCCGGGGTGCGCTACATTAAAACTGGCCTTCTCACCGTCCCATCTTAACATCATCGTTGTTCTGTTGTTCTGTAGGAGTCGGTATAGGATTAGATAGGTCCCCTTTCCCCCACTTCCCTGGGATGGTTATCCCCGTCAGCCATATCACCTGAGGTGGGTGCCGGCGGAAAGATATGGACAGAATCAATCAATCAGCTTTGCTTCACGGGAAAGGGAGATAAGAGAGGAAGTCGTGGCAGCGAACAAAAACGTCACTCTACACCGCTCATCATCCCCCCCCCCCCTGCACCCTCCCCCATTTCAAACATCGAAGCACTTTATCACACGAGGATGGTACTTTTGGTAGTACTGGGTCTTACTATAGAACGCTTACAGCTAGTCTTTACTACTCCGCATATTTAATACAGGCATAAACAAAATTAAAAAAAGAAACAAAACAGACCGATCGTAACACATACATGTTTCTGATCTATCCAACAGCCCCCCCCCCCCCCACACTACATACATACATACACATACATACACACAGAGAGACAGACACGCACACGCACGCACACATGCAAATATACACTAAACACACACACACACACACACACACACACACACACACACACACACACACACACAAACTGACCTTTAGATATGCGCAAAAGAAATACACTCTGAAAGAGAAATTAAATGCACATGCTACATGAATAAATAAATAAATAAATAAATAAATAAACAGATAAATAAATAGATAATTATATAAACAGATAAATAAATAAATGAATAAATAATCAAACAAATATATGTAAAATGTATAAATCAATAAAACTCAAATCTGAAAAATAAAGTACAATGAAAAGCAATACAAACTATCTTAAATAACTTCACTTATGAAAAAGAAATGTTGAATACACAAAAAGGAAAAGACAACACACCAAAACACACGAATAGATCAAAATAAAAACCACGAGCTGTGGGGTGAAAAAAACAAAAACTGACACACCAAACAAAAATCTCCATCGAATTTTATAATCATTATGACCATTCAAAACAATACTAAAAGATCTTGAACGAAAACAAAGACCCAAACGAAGACGAGAGAGAGAGAGAGAGAGAGAGAGAGAGAGAGAGAGAGAGGGAAAGACAGAGAGAGAGAGAGAGAGACAGAGAGAGAGAGAGACAGAAGAGAGAGAGAGAGAAGAGACAGAGAGAGAGAGACGAGAGAGAGAGAAGAGAAGAGAGAGAGAGAGAGAGACAGACAGACACAGAAAGAAACAAAGAAAGAGGGAAAGATTCACACATACACGCACGCGCGCGCACACACACACACCACAACAAAACACACACACACGCACATAACACGCACACACACACACACACACACACACACACACACACACACACACACACGCGCGCGCGCGCTATACAAAAGAACAAATCTAATTCAAAAAAAGGACAGCACTGACAGAGCAATGACTCATTTTCACACACAATGGAGAAAAAACGAAATCTCACAAACTGCTAAGCAAAATAAATCAATAAATAAATAAACACAGAGGCATTAACAACAAACTCCAGTCAAATATTTCAGACTAATCGCATCACGTAGCAATACCACACAAAATAGAAAACAAACTTTTTCACGTAGCCTACTGTCAGTGCCACGAAGTAAAAGACTGATTTTCAAAGCCAGAAGAGCAGTGAAGGGACGTAACGGGCCTGCGCGTCGGCCCGGAGACAGTCCACCATTTCGCCTCGTTGCGCGGCCCTCAAAAGCTTTTATACGCACACAACTAGATCTAGGTTCGGATCAGACCACACCATTCACATCACACACACACCCTACTTCTTATCGCTGCAGTACGTTAGATGATTGGTCTGCTGTTTAAAAAAAGAAGTGTATGGTAGGAGAGAGAGGAGAGGAGAGAGAGAGAGAGATGGGGGCTATGAGTAACGAGGGAGAGAGAGGTAGGGAATGGTGCAGAGTAAGAGAGAGAGAGAGAGAGAGAGAGAGAGGTAGGGAGGGAGAGAGAGAGAGAGAGAGAGAGAGAGATAGATAGAGAGAGAGGAAGGGAGAGAGAGAGAGAGGGAGAGAGAGTCTGCCAGATAATTACTAGCAGATTTGGTTGCAGAGAATACGGCTCCCTCTTGAAAAACAAAACAAAACAAACAAACAAACAAAAATCCCCAAACAAACTCCAACGCCCCCCTCCCCCCCCCCCGCCAAAAAAAAAAAAAAAAAAAAAAAAAAGCAAATCATGCGTACTATTTCATATATACATTTGCATCCAGATTAACGCAACTAGTTGTCGTGTGCTCGCACACACTGGTTATATTACAGCTACATCTTTTAAACGTCGTTTTGCTACTATATGTAATAATGTCAATGATTCATAAAGATATAATAATAATAACTTGTTAATACCATTATCAGTTTCTGATGACATAAGTAAGATTACTCTAAGTAAGACGGTCGATTAAAATACTTTGAAGGACTGAATTTTCTGCGAGTCATATGTGTCTGGGCAAAACAGGGCAAAGTGAATGTCGCCGTCTATCGCAAATCTACACAAACTACATGGCAGTGCTTTAGCACTACCGGTGCTGAACAGAGTGAGGGAGAGAGAGAGAGAGAGAGAGAGACAGACAGACAGACAGAAAGACTGACAGACAGACAGAGAACACGAGAGAGAGAGAGAGAGAGAGAGAGAGAGACGGAACGAGAGAGAGAGAGAGTGTGTGTGTATGAGAGAGAGAGAGAGAACGTGAGAGA
>JAPXFY010000025.1:55954793-55962293 GCA_030674185.1 Monoplex corrugatus
AAGAGAGAAGAGAGAGAAGAGAGAGAGAGAGAGACAGAAGAGACAGAGGAGAACAGAGAGAGAGAGAGAGAGAGAGAGAGAGAGAGAGAGAGAGACAGAGAAAGAGAGAGGACAGAGAGAGAATAGACCGAGTGAGTCAGAGAGTTAAGAAGTGACAGGGAGATATACAGTTCATTGTGTTTTCCCCATTTAATGTGAATGAAGGTTTAAGCTGTAATTTTTTTACAAGTGTTCGGGTTTGTGTACCCCTCAATCTTATCTTGTTTCCCTGTGAATGTAAGTGTGTGTGTGTGTGTGTGTTGTGTGTGTGTGTGTGTGTGTGTGTGTGTGTGTGTGTGTGTGTGTGTGTGTGTGGTCTGTATGTCTGTGTGTGGTGTCTCTGTGTGTGCATGTCTGTGTGTGTATGTATTTCTGTGTGTGTGTTGTATGTGTGTGTGCGCGTGTGTGTGCGTATGTGTGTGTGTGTGTGGCGCGCGTGCGTGTGATTTTAGTGTTTGTGAGTGAGTGAGTGGATGCATACGCGTGTACATATGAGAGAGAGAGAGAGACAGACAGACAGACAGACAGAAAGACATAGACAGAGACAGAGAGAAGAGACAAAGAGACAGAGAGACAGACAGACCGACCGACAGACAGACAGAGACAAAGACAAAGGGACCAGACAGAGAGACAGAGACAGAGAGACCGAGACAGAGACAGACAGACCGACAGACAGAGCAGATAAGGCATTGCAGTTTTCTCCGCACATTAACCCTTTGACTCCCGCACCCTACCCACCAGCTGCAAAAACTTAACCCTTTTGATTCCTTCACCCTATCTACCAGCTTCCTGTAGGAAGCTGGTGGATGGGGTGAGGGAGTCAAAAGGGTTAAGTTTTTGCTTTGCTGTCGTGGCTGGGCTGACAATGCAAGATGTAGTGGATGGGGCGGGGGAGACCAAGGGTTAACGAAGATCAGGCATCAGGCCGTGTTGTTTCGACAAACACAGGCATAGCGTGTCTGGATATTTCCTATATTCCTGTCATTTTCTGTCTTGCTGGTCTATTCACTTGTATGTGTTCGATAAAGTCTTACGTACTTTTTCTAAGGATTGATAATTGGGTACATGTACTTAGTGCATTTTTGGCTCTAGGGAGATGAGATATGCGAAAGAAATTTTAGGTAATTTATGCCCGTTTTTATATATGTTTTGGTGTCTTTGGGTATACTTAAATTTGTAATCAGGTAGGCCTACGATTTTTAAATCCCTTGTGCGATAGATTGGACGGGAATGGTCAACGCCAGGGGCATGTCCTAAGATTATGTGCGCGAATGCATCGCTATGTGTATTTAATTTTCAGTTCCTTTTTTTTTCCCCTTTTGAAGTTTTGTATGTTTTGAAGCAGTTATAACCCTGATGTGGCTCTATGCAGTCAGCTGGGCTTTAAACAACAATAACAGTAACAGCCCACGGGTCAATGGCTCCTGGGGCCAAACGAAAAGGCGGTAAGCATGTTAAGTGGCACCAACAATGCTCACTGGCTTAGTTACCGAGCAGCAAGCTGAGCAGTCTAGGAGGATGTCTTGTCTAGGTTTAACCCTTCGACTCCCGCACCCTGACCACCAGCATCCTGCATTGTCGACCATGCTTGCTAACAAAGCAAAAACTTAACCCTTTGATTCCCTAACCCTATCCATCAGCAGGTAGAGATGATAGGCACAAAGAGAAAGAGATCAATCAACAGGTTTTGTGACAGACAGGAGTAAAACAGAGAGACTTTCGCCATGGACATTTTCCTTTCTTCGTTCATGGGCAGTAACTCCCACAAGTACTCTAAATACCCGGATGTGTTTTAACGTGTAAGGCCATTTGTTGTTCTTCTTCTCGTGATTCCATACGCCTAGCCTCTGGGACACTGACGTGGATTGCAGGATCTTTTATATGTATACATAATTTATATATCTTTTTTAAAACTTGTTTTTATTCATTTTCAAATATATAGCACTTACAAACATCTTGAAATGTACACAATGCATAATCAACAGATCTAGCAAAACGTAGAAAGAACAAGCATTCATTGCAATATATATATATATATATATCCGTACACATATACATACATATACATATATATGTATACAGATATACATACACACATATACACACATCTACATATATACATTTATATATATATATATATATATATATACACACACATACATGTACACACACATATATATACATACACATACATACACACTCATACATATATACATACACATACATATACATATATACATATACATATATACATATGCGTACACACACACACACATAGACACATACATAAATACATACACAAACATATACACACATTCATGTGTATATATTTGACGGTCTGTGTGCGTATGGTACACACGAAGGGGGTTGGGCATTATCAACCCTGCATATATGTTGACTTGGCAGATAGGGAAAATCGTCATTTACTAAAATGAACCATGCTCATTCAAAAGTTCACAGAAGGAATTATTCATGTATCTGATCTATCCATCTATTATCTCTCTCTCTCTCTCTCTCTCTTCTCTCTCTCTCTCTCTCTCTCTCTCTCTCTCTCTTATTTATCTTATCTGTCTATATATCTATTTCTGCCTGTCTATCCATGATTTACATTAACCGAATTTCACAATAACTTTATTTTGCGGAGAGTCATGTTTTTCGAATACACAATGATATCATCGTATTCTATTATTGTAATGACTTCAAAGTTTGGTTTCGACGATATTTTCGTCTGATTTATTGGCAAGGCGCGCCTATCAACGCTGTACTGACGAAGTACGAGTGATATGAAAGAATAGAATCCCTCATTAATTAGAATTCCAAAATCGCCAGAGGCAAAATTTCGATGCTATCCAGACGAATTTAGAATAACACAAATATACGTAAAGGTCATTTATGAATAGTCGAAATATTATTTTGTTATTGTTATTTTTGTTTAAAGCCCAGCCGACTGCGTAGAGCCATACCAGGACTATATCCTTTTCAAAACATACAATACTTCAACGGGGGAAAAAAGAACAGAAAATTAAGTACACATATAAATGCACTGGCGCACATAATCTAAGGAGATGCCCCTGACGTTGACCACTCCGTCCAATTTGTCATACAGGGGATTTTGAAAAATCATACGTGAATACATACTGAAACATAACTAAGGACACTAAAACATATACAAAAAACAGGCCTAAATTACCTAAAATTGCTCCCGCATATCTCATTTCCCTAGAGCCAAAAATGCACTTTATACATGTACCCAATTATCAATCCTAAGAGAAAGTACGTAAGACTTTATCGAACATATACAGGCGACTGGACTTGCAGAGTGGCTGGGACGAGGAGGGTGGGGGAGATGCTAGGGGCAACGAGAGACAGAGATGGATGGAAGTCCATGGTCACCAACGCCATGCGGCAGGGCACTGGTGATGATGATGATACAGGCGACTGGACCAACAAGGCAGAAAATGACAGGAAGAAATGACAGAAAACAAAGGAAAAAGGCAGAAACAAACAGAGTGACAGATTAGATTAAATTTCTAGCACAGAATTTCCAGAAGACGGGCATACTATTTATAATAAAAGAGCCCCGGCATTCCACGGGGGAAGTCGAAAGATGGTCAATCCGTTTCAACGTTCCCAACAAGTAAACTAAGATCACCTTGACATGCCTAGTTGCTGGCTTCAGGAACCTCCCTTCGTTTCTTGCATGAAAAAAGCAAGACATAAGTGAAATGCTATATCAAAATAAACAGAAAAGGAAACAGAGAAAAGGAAAGAAAAGAGAGAAAAAGAAAAGAAAAAAAAAAAGAAGAAAAAAAACCCTCTTTGCAAACGTAACAACAACACGACACAAAATCGTGATCATTCAAATTTAGTTCATCGATTGTAAACACGAGTATTCACGTGCAACTGTCCTCACATAATTGACAAAAGATCCCGCGCGCGCGCGTGTGTATCTTCTTTAAAAGCAAGGAGACTGTTTCATGTCGACCGTTGTGCTTGCGTGCGTGCGTGCGACTGTGTGTGTGTGCGTGTGGGGGGTGGGGGGTGTGGGGGTGGGGAGGAGCATGTGTGAAAAAAAATATGACAGAAACAATTTCTCAGCTTTTTGCAGATGGCGGTTTTTTTCTCTGACTTATTTGGTTCCTTGTTTCTTTTCAGTGAGTAGTCGTAAATATACTGTGTAAGTAAGGACCAGGATGATCCAATATTTCAAGCAAGTGGGATGGTCTAAAATAGGAAAAGATCTATCTGAAGACACCTGGTCTGTTTAAAGACGGATTTCGATTAAATCTGCAGTAAATATGGACTACCGAAGAAAATGTTTACCCAGCAATTCTTATCGAGATGCGGTGGAAGGTTTAGGTCACAAAAACGCAAAACGGGTGTATAAGAATCAGCAAGGATTTCTCTGTCATTTGCCTGTAGAAGTTTGATCAAAACCAGACCACGATAAGAGTCTAATACACGGTAACAGATGCACAAAGTATTAAGAAACATGGTCCAACATGGACAAGCTGTGGTTAAAAAATGGTAGACAAATGTCGAACACGTATTAATCTTTTGACTCCCGCACCCTGTCCACCAGTATCCTGCGTTGTCAACCATGTTAGCAAAGCAGAAAGTTAGGGTGAGGGAGGGAGTCAAAGGGTTAACTTTTTGCAGTTGATGACCATGGAAAACTCATCTTTGAAAAATCCACTCAGTTCAGTTTGTTTGAAAACACGTACTGCATGAAACGCGGGAAATGGAAGCACATGGGGAGAGTATTTCTATGGTTTTACCATCCTGTTTTTGTCTTGATTTTTTTGTTTTTTTGTTTTCTTTCGTTTTTTTTTTTTTTTTTCCGTTGAGTAAGCTGACAACGACTGTGGCATATTTTTAGCCGTTTTCTTTGCTTTTACCAAACTGACACTGGAGTCTACTATGACGTCCATGATTTCTGGGTTCTTCAAAAGACGTCACAAGGAAGTCTATTTTAGCACTGAAATATCGCTGCGTGCTGAATATGGCAGCACGTTCGTGTTCTTGAAATATCAGACGAAAGAAATGTTGTAAAGCTATACACATTAACTTTTTTTTAATTTCTTTTGGAAAAAAAGAAAAAAAAAGAAAAAGGAAACTAAACAGAACGAGAAAGGGTATGGGAGAGAAAGGGTATGGGAGAGAAAGGGAAGAGGAAATATGAGGGAAAAGAAAAAGAAGAAAAGAAAGAAAAAACACAAAGGAAAGACAATTGAAAAAAAAAAAAAAGATAAAACAAACGATTAAACAAACATGCAAACAAACATTATCTCAACTGTCTTTGTCCGTTATTAATTTGTCTGCTGGTTTTCTCATAGGCCAGAGAATTCTGTTTCAAAGTGTTTATTTGTTTTCTTTTTGATTTGCGTGAGTTTGTTTGTTTGTTTGTTGTTTGTTGTTTTTTGTGTATTTAGACCAGTATCGTCCTTACAGGACCTGATATCCGGCTTGTTTCTGTCTTTCATGAGAACTAGAGAAGTAATGCGCTGAATCCCTTGTGCAAACATCCAAACTCTATACATAGTGCCACAGAGCTAGATGCCTGTCTCCCTACCCGTGTCCATGAACTTGACTAACCCTAATGTTGGGTAATATGGCTTGACACACGTTTCGTCACCAGGGGGTTACATGTCAGAGGTCAGAGGTCAGTGGTCATGGCAGGAAGTTTTGTCAGTTTACACTAATGTCATACAGACGCTTTATAACTCCATGATGGCCCAGTTAAAAAGATTTTTTTTTCTGATTTCATTTGGAATATTGTACGCTCAGTTACATCAAAAGCTTTTGAAAAGTCGATTGCAGGAAGCTGGTGGATAGGGTGAGGAAATCAACGGATTAGGTTTTTTGCAGCTGGTGGACTGGATGCGGAAGTCAAAGGGTTAAATCGGGAGAGAGGGAGGGGTCAGGGTTGAGAACGAGGCTTATACAATATGGTCGGGTGCATGCCGGGTATTTTATTTTCACACTTCCTGAGCCACCTGTACATGGCAGTACTTTTCAAATGAAACCCCCTCCTCCTATATGTCACCACTTCCTGTCGGTGCAAATGGATTTCCGCAGGCTCAAGGAGTTTGCCAAACAATATCAATATGTTAATTAACCCTTTGACTCCCGCAACCAGTCCATCAGCATCCTTCATTGTCAACCACTCTAGCAAAGCAAAAACTTATCCTTTGACTCCCTCACCCTATCTACCAGCTACCTGCAAGAAGCTTGTGGATAGGGTGAGGGAGTCAAAGTGTTACGTTTTTGCAGTGGGTGGATAGGGTGCGGGAGTCAAAGGGTTAAGTTTACTACTTTACTATGTATATTATTATCACAGCTTTGTCAACCACCTAGGGGCATTTCAGAATGGTGCATTGCAAAAAAAAAAAATTAATGTCCTCTAACTACACAGTCTCTCCTCTCAAAATTCAATCTCTTTATAGTACACTTCATAATATCATAATTACATAATACTGCATCAATCTCTTCGAAATTACACTTCACAATTTCATGATGACATAATACAGCATCAATATCTTCATAATACACAATTTCATGATTACCTCATACAGCAATCACTAAAATATTTAATCAGTATGATGCTGAATTCCACCTACTTTCTAAGATGAAAATAAACTTGGATCGTGCTGGAGGCGAGAGCTATTTGTTTACCTACAGCCTTTTATCCAGAAAAAAAACAAACAACAACAAAAGTTTTAACTAATGAGTAAGCATGCAAACAAATACATGTATGTAACACACACACACAAGGATATGTCACTGCTGTTCAGACACATGACACAGAATCAAAAGGGCACATGACCCAAAGTACGCCTTCTCAAATTACATCCTGATTTGCACACTGAAGCCAGCCGGTGCTAACACAGTATGGACCCACCTGTATCTTCCCTCATGGAAGTTATCCCTCTGACACAGAAAGTTCCTTTTCTGCATCAAGATAGACATGATAGATCGATCAATACATACAGATAGACATGATAGATCGATCAATACATACAAGATAGACATGATAGATCGATCAATACATACAAGATAGACATGATAGAATCGATCATACATACAAGATAGACATGATAGATTGATCAATACATACAGATAGACATGATAGATCGATCCATACATACAAGATAGACATGATAGATCGATCAATACATACAAGATAGACATGATAGATCGATCAATAATACAAGATAGACATGATAGATCGATCATTACATACAGATAGACATGAAGATCGTCATACTAAAAGATGACATGATAGATCGATAAATACATACAAGATAGACATGATAGATCGTCAATACATACAAGTAGACATGATAGATCGATCAATACATAGCTCTACAGGTGCAATAGTTAGGTGGTTAGGACCTGAAACCCTGACTGAAAGTGTGAGTTCAAACCTTAGAGACCACCTGGCAGGTATAGGGCATAGAT
>JAPXFY010000025.1:55967293-55969793 GCA_030674185.1 Monoplex corrugatus
TTCACCCAGTATTATTAGCATACCTGTAATATGAACTGTACTTTTAACCCCAAGCCGCCTAATTCGCACCAGTATATAATGTCTTCTTTTGGCCTCCCCTAAGTCACTTCACAGAACTTCCAATAACCAATATGTATTGATTTTATCACAAAACCATCAATTCGTTCATTGACTTAGCGTCTGTTGTTCATCATACACCAGCTGCTGGTTCCACCACTCAGTAGTAACCAATGTACGACACCTACATTTCTCTAAAAGCCACCCAAATCACATGATGACCAGTTTCTATTGTTCATCATATTGAGATTGATAGGTTTTTTGTTTTTTTTCTTTTCTTTTTTGTTTTTTTTTCAGTTACCAATGTTGCCTGATGACCAGTTTCTACTGTTCACCATATTCAGATTGATAGTGTTGTTGTTGTTTTTCCAGTTACTAGTGTCTTATCGCTTTGATAGTGTGCGTTTTTTTCCCCAGTTACTAGTGTCTTATCGCTTTGATAGTGTTGTTGTTTGTTGTTTTTTTCAGTTACTAGTGTCTTATCGCTTTGATAGTGTTGTTGTTTGTTGTTTTTTTCAGTTACTAGTGTCTTATCGCTTTGATAGTGTTGTTGTTGTTGTTTTTTCAGTTACTAGTGTCTTATCGCTTTGATAGTGTTGTTGTTGTTGTTTTTTCAGTTACTAGTGTCTTATCGCTTTGATAGTGTTGTTGTTGTTGTTTTTTCAGTTACTAGTGTCTTATCGCTTTGATAGTGTTGTTGTTGTTGTTTTTTCAGTTACTAGTGTCTTATCGCTTTGATAGTGTTGTTGTTGTTTTTTTTCAGTTACCAGTGTCTTATCGCTTTGATAGTGTTGTTGTTGTTTTTTTCAGTTACTAGTGTCTTATCGCTTTGATAGTGTTGTTTTTTTTTTTTAGTTACTAGTGTCTTATCGCTTTGATAGTTTTTTTTTTTTTTAGTTACTAGTGTCTTATCGCTTTGATAGTTTTTTTTTTTTTTTAGTTACTAGTGTCTTATCGCTTTGATAGTTTTTTTTTTTTTTTTAGTTACTAGTGTCTTATCGCTTTGGTAGTTGTTTTTTTTTTTTAGTTACTAGTGTCTTATCGCTTTGGTAGTTTTTTTTTTTAGTTACTAGTGTCTTATCGCTTTGATAGTTTTTTTTTTTAGTTACTAGTGTCTTATCGCTTTGGTAGTTTTTTTTTCTTTTTTCAGTTACTAGTGTCTTATCGCTTTGATAGTTTTTTTTTTTTAGTTACTAGTGTCTTATCGCTTTGGTAGTTTTTTTTTTTTTCTTTTTTTCAGTTACTATGTGTCTTATCACTTTGGTAGTTTTTTTTTCTTTTTTCAGTTACTAGTGTCTTATCACTTTGGTAGTTTTTTTTTCTTTTTTCAGTTACTAGTGTCTTATCACTTTGGTAGTTTTTTTTTTTTAGTTACTAGTGTCTTAATGCTTTGTTAGTTATTTTTTCTTTCTATTTTTCAGTTACTAGTGTCTTATCACTTTGGTAGTTTTTTTTTCTTTTTTCAGTTACTAGTGTCTTATCACTTTGGTAGTTTTTTTTCTTTTTTCAGTTACTAGTGTCTTATCACTTTGGTAGTTTTTTTTTCTTTTTTCAGTTACTAGTGTCTTATCACTTTGGTAGTTTTTTTTTCTTTTTTCAGTTACTAGTGTCTTATCACTTTGGTAGTTTTTTTTTCTTTTTTCAGTTACTAGTGTCTTATCACTTTGGTAGTTTTTTTTTTCTTTTTTCAGTTACTAGTGTCTTATCACTTTGGTAGTTTTTTTTTCTTTTTTCAGTTACTAGTGTCTTATCACTTTGTAGTTTTTTTTTCTTTTTTCAGTTACTAGTGTCTTATCACTTTGGTAGTTTTTTTTTCTTTTTCAGTTACTAGTGTCTTATCGCTTTGATAGTTTTTTTTTCTTTTTCAGTTACTAGTGTCTTATCGCTTTGATAGTTTTTGTTTTTTTTAGTTACTAGTGTCTTATCGCTTTGGTAGTTTTTTTTTTTAGTTACTAGTGTCTTATCGCTTTGATAGTTTTTTTTTTTTAGTTACTAGTGTCTTATCGCTTTGGTAGTTTTTTTTTTTAGTTACTAGTGTCTTATCGCTTTGTAGTTTTTTTTTTTTAGTTACTAGTGTCTTATCGCTTTGGTAGTTTTTTTTTTTAGTTACTAGTGTCTTATCGCTTTGATAGTTTTTTTTTTTTAGTTACTAGTGTCTTATCGCTTTGGTAGTTTTTTTTTTTAGTTACTAGTGTCTTATCGCTTTGATAGTTTTTTTTTTTAGTTACTAGTGTCTTATCGCTTTGGTAGTTTTTTTTTTTAGTTACTAGTGTCTTATCGCTTTGATAGTTTTTTTTTTTTAGTTACTAGTGTCTTATCGCTTTGGTAGTTTTTTTTTTTAGTTACTAGTGTCTTATCGCTTTGTAGTTTTTTTTTTTTAGTTACTAGTGTCTTATCGCTTTGGTAGTTTTTTTTTTTAGTTACTAGTGTCTTATCGCTTTGG
>JAPXFY010000025.1:55974793-55977293 GCA_030674185.1 Monoplex corrugatus
CTTGTTTCAGGGGGGTCTCTTCATTCCATCTTGACCTGTCATCATGAACGTCGCTGTACCGGTATTCTTGGCTCGATTTCACCGAGACCTGCATCACCACCACGATCATCATGTCGTTAGAGAGGAGGGATGGCGTAGGAGACGTCCAACCTGGAGGCGTTTCTGGGTTCGCAACTGGCTCACTGAGGACAGAAGGAGGGAGTTGGGCCACTACTACACCCTGCTGGACCTCAACATGGCCAACGTTGAAGAGAGGATGTTCAGGAACTACACCAGACTGACCCCAGGAGTCTTCCTCGAGGTCCTGGACCTGATTCGTCCCGCCATCAGCAAGGAAGACACTCGAATGCGAAAAGCCATTGAACCTGGCCTGAAGCTGGCTGTGACACTGAGGTACCTGGCCACTGGGGACAACTACAGGTCCTTGTGCTACGCCTTCAGGATTGGGGTATCTACCATCAGCACCTTCCTACCTGCGGTGTGCAGGGCCATCACGGAGGCCTTCAATGCTGAAGTGTTCCCTGAGGAGTGGACTGAAGACCACTGGAAGACCATCGCCGACAAGTTCTACACCCGCTGGAACATGCCCCACACCATGGGGGCATTGGACGGGAAGCATGTTGCGATCAAGAAGCCACACAACAGTGGGAGTCTATATCACAACTACAAGGGCTACTTTTCCATCCCCATGCTTGCCCTGGTGGATGCTGACTACAAGTTCCTATGGGTGGAGTTTGGGGGATTAGGCCACATGTCCGATGCCCAAATCTTCCTGGAAACCGACCTGCGACAGGACCTTCAGGACGGCACCATCAACCGGCCAGCTCCATGCCCTCTCACTGACGACCCTCAGGACACTACAGATGTGCCCTACTACATCGTCAGTGATGATGCCTTCGCACTCAAGGACTACTGTATGAAGCCCTACTCCAGGCAAAGCATGGCACCCAAGGAGCTTATCTTCAACTACAGGCTGTCACGAGCAAGAAGGGTGGTGGAGAACGCCTTTGGTCTGCTGGCACAACGGTTCCGATTGATGCTCAGCACCTGCGAGCTGACACCTGAAAACGCCAGAGCAGTCATGAAGTGTTGCACCACACTCCACAACCTGCTGCTGGACCGACTTCCCCCACCTCAGGATGCAGTGGACAGGGAGGATGCCCACATGAATGTGCTGCCTGGTGCCTGGAGAGAACACATCATCTGGACTGAGCAACCACAGCCACGAGCAGGACGAGCCAACACCGATGGGAAGAAAGTAAGGGAAACGCTGGCTGACTTCTTCGGGAGTCCTGCAGGGATTGTCCCATGGCAGTGGGACAAGGCCAGTGTCCACCAACCACCCGGTGCTGCCAATCCCAACCGCAACCCTGCTGCTGCTGCTTCACCCCAAGCTGAGTCTGCACCGCCGTCTCCAGCTCCCTCCTCTCCACAGTGATATGGCCATGAGTACAACTTCAGATCATTGGCCCTTTTCAGGGCCTAAAAAATTTTCAAAGAGATTTATTTCCTGGTTGTTGCATTAATCCACTTTATCCAAATGACATATTGATAGAGTGAGAGTGAGAGAGAGAGAGAGAGAGAGAGAGAGAGAGAGAGAGTCCAATAGACAGACACACAAACAGACACACAGACACGCAGACAGACATACACATAAACATACACCGAGAAAGATGGGGATACAGACACAAACGGACGTACACACAGAAGGGGTGGAGACAGACAGACACACATACACACAGAAAGACAGCGTTGTGTTATATGACTATGGTATAACCAAATGTATATACAAGGGCACAAACTGTGGCCAAAAATTAAATACCGGTTGTTTCTCACTGATAAATTTATCTTGAGGTATTGAAATGTATATTTTTCTGTCTCTGTGTTTGTGATATCTCTTTTGTGGCTATCCAAAAACACACACACACACACATAAACTAACATACACAAGCACACCCCCGCACGCACACACACACACACACACACACACACACACACACACACACACACACACACAAAACATAAAATAAACACCTTTTCCTGGAATTTCAATCCCCCATCTTCACCACCCCTTCCCCCCCCAAAAAAAAAACATAGGTCAATTGTATCATTTTTTTTATTCTGTTTCATTTTATTTCAATAAACAAACAGACAAACAAACATGAAGTGTGGATATTTTTAGGATTGACCTTCTGGGTCTGGGGATGAGACCAGTGTTAGGCTGTGTGCATGTGTGGGGTAGGGCAATGCAACCAAACTAAGTCTCTTGGGAACAATTGTGGCCCTTAAAAGGCCGATGCACCTAGGAATGCATCTACAGGTCCGAGAAGTCGATGCCTACATCCTGTACTGTCAGCGGAAACGTGTTGGAAGGTGCGGGCTGCCTTGGGACCTTAATCGGTGTGGCGGACTTCCTGGGTGACGACCGTCGTTGTTGTGCTACAGTCATCAACTGACTGTCCAGACTCCCTGCCAGGAACGCCTCCAGACTCTCAGGTGG